>MDKJ01353094.1:0-34814 GCA_005239525.1 Nicotiana knightiana
CTATATTACTTGTCGACCACGTACACTTGCGTGTGCATTGGGAAATCAACCAACACCAACCATACAAAAATTACTCAAATTCGACCTCAAATCACCTTTAAAAACTCAAAAATTTACTCTAGGAAGTTTCTACCATTTTTTCCCAAATTTCCAACTCAAATCATTACTTAGATGATAAAAATAGTGAGAGATTTATGACATATAATCCAATCCGTGTTAGAATCACTTACCCCGACAATCTCCTTGAAAGTCCCTCAAAAAATCCCCTCATCTCTGTAACGACCCGGCCGGTTATTTCGAGAGTTACAGCCTCGTTTCCCCCCATTTCTTCTTCGTTTTATGTTCTCTAGCTATATTATGATATGTCGGGTTAGTTGGTTCGGGTCCGGAGTGGTTTCAGAGTGAATTGAGACACTTAGTCTCTTTATTTGAAGCTTAAGTTGGAAAAGTCAACTGGATATTGACTTAAGTGTAAACGATCTCATATTTTAATTTTTATTATTCCATTAGCTTTATTAGGTAATTTTGGACTTAAGAGCGCGTCCGAAATATAATTTGGAGGTCCTTAGTGGAATTAGGCTTGAATTGGCGAAAGTTGGAAATTTGGCGATTTTGGTCGGCAGTGGAAAATTTGATATCGGGATCGGAATGGATTTCCTGAAGTTGTAGTAGGTTTGTGGTGTCATTTTTGATGTGTGTGTAAGATTTGAGGTCATTCGGACGTAGTTTGATAGGTTTCGGTGTCATTTGCAGAATTGGGAAGTTTAGAAGTTCTTAGGCTTGAAGTTGCTGCTACTTGTGTCTTCCGCATCTGCGGAGTGGGACCGCAGGTGCGAGCCCGCAGAAGCGACTTAGGAGCCGCAGGTGCGGGCATAGAGGACCTGGGCAGGAACCGCAGGTGCGAAGGTTTTCCTGCACCTGCGAGAGTCGCAGATGCGGGTAGGCATTCGCAGGTGCGAGAGGGAAGCCATAGGTGCGAGGTAGTTTCCGCACCTGCGATGATCACAGACGCGGTCGAGAGTCGCTGAAGCGGTCCAGGGGTTTTAAGTGACTTTTGTAGAAGCAGAGCTTGGTCCGCAGATGTGGACCCGCATATGCGGAAAAGGGACCGCAGGTGCGATTTCACTGGGACAAATGTATAAATAGAGGACTTCGAGATTTTTCCTCATTTCCACCATTTTAGACTCGGACTTTAAAGCTTTTGAGGTGATTTTTGAAGGGGATTCTAGGATATTCAACTGAGGTAAGTTACTTGATCTTTACTATCCTTAGCTATGGTTTTTTCCCGTTGATTTCTCACCTAATTAGTGGGGTTTTTGAAGTGAAATAAGGGGTTAGGGCTTGGGATTTTGGAGAGCGTGTTTTGGGAATTTGAGAGACCAAATGATGTCGGATTTTGATGAATTTAATATGGTTAGACTCGGGTGTGAATGGGCTTTCGGGCTTTGGGAATTTTGTCGAGTTTCGAGATGTGGGCTCGGGGGCCAGATTTGAGTGAATTTCGGGTTTTGAGTCTAATTTAGTAGTCTTTCTTGTGGAGTTGATTGCTTTAGCATATATTAATGGTATTGTACTACTTATGGCTAGATTAAGCACGTTTGGAGGCCGAATCGAGAGGCAATATCATTACAGAGTAGGAATTTTCTCGGATCGAGGTAAGTAACGGTCTTAAATCTGGTCTTGAGGGTATGAAACCCTGAGAATTTCATATGATGTGGATATTTAGAGGTGACGCGCATACTAGGTGACGGGCGTGTCAGCGTGTACCATGTGGATTGAGACTTGGTCCGTCTCGGGAGACTGTAAAGTCGAATAGCACACTGTTATTGCATGTTCATCTTATTTTTGAGTTATTGATTGTCTTACATGTTAGAAACCATGATTAGGCTATATATAACACTGTTGGGACCCGTAGTGGTCGTGAACTTGTTTAATTGACTGCTAAATTGCTATCTTGTACTCAGTGACCATTTGCTTATACATTATATCTCATCTCTCTCTCATGTCTTGATTAATACTTGTTGTATTCTCTGTTTGGACTGTTTATTGTGATATTCGTGAGGCTGGAGAGGCTAGTGACTAATATAGGGCCTGAGTGTCGGGTTGAGAGCTATGTGAGATATATTGGATCGGACTGCACGCTGCAGTAACATTGGATCGGGTTGCACACCGCAACAAGCCTTCGGGCCATTTTTATCGAATCGGGCTGCACGTTGCTAAGGCTGTGCATAATTTGGTAAATACCGAATTACCGTACCGAAACCGAAAATTTTGGTATTCGGTATTCGATATTTTGGTATTTGGTTTATGTTTTAAAAAAATTGATATTAGGTATGGTATTTGGTATTTTAAAATGAAATACCAAAATACCGATACCGTATTGAAATATATATTATATTACACAATACATATTTTTTTAATTATAACATAAGTATAAGAAATCTAAAATTTTAATTTTCTTTATTCTCTAAGTTAATCAATTAACTCTAAGCAAGTAACGAGACATTTCTCTAAGTTTTCTCTCTCTATATTGGTATATGTTGGTTTTGGACAAAACTTTTGGCAACAAACATTTTTATTTTTGTACTTTTGAGTACGTTAATTAAGAATATTACCGTCTATGACTATATGCACTAGCCAGTATTCAAACTGAATAAATCGAAGTTACCGAACCGAATAAACCGAAATCGAAAGAAGAAAAATCGAACCATACCGAATTTAATTAGGTATGGTATTGGTATAGTATTTTACGAAACCGAATACCGAAATACCGAACTGAAATATCAAAATATTGTACCGTACCAACCGACGAACACCCCTACATGTCGCAGCAGTACTTGGATTGGGTTGCACGCCCCAGCAATATATGGACCGGACTGCACGCCGCAGCAGTACTGGGTCGGGCTACACGCTGCAACAGTATAGCTCTTGGGCTGTAGGAGCCCCTCCGAAGTCTGTACACCCCTAGTAAGCGCAGGTACCTTGATTGTGAGTATTGAGGCTGAGAGCCGAGTGATTGAGCTGTTGAGATAGATGAGTGACAGTAGCCCCTGTGAGGCTGTGTACTTACTCTTATTTATTGTTGTGCTTTGTTGCTAGTCACTGTTGTTGTGAATTTTCTGGAGGACTTATGTTGTTTTACTTGAGCTCGAAATTTTTTGATTTAAAACACCGGATTGAAAGCGTGTCTATTTTCTTTGCTGAAATTACTGAAATGAACTGTATATGGTGTAGCTTGCCACTTCTTCTCAGTTCCTTATTTAGTTCTGTTACTTACTGAGTTGGAAGTACTCACGTTACTCCCTGCACCTTGTGTGCAGATCCAGATGTGATTGGACGCGGAGGTCATTGAGCTCGTGCGCAGTTAATTTTTCGCAGATTTACAAGGTAGATGCCGGCGTTCGCAGACCTTGTGCTCCTTCCTTATTATCTTTCTTTCTCTATATTAATATTTAGACGTAGACTATTGGAAACATTGTCTTTTAGATTTAGAGTCTAGTTGCTCATGACTTGGTGAGATCCCGATGTTTGGGGCTAGTATTCCGTAATTGTTTTCTATTTTCAGTTTAACTTTGAGTTTTTATGAAAGATTCCTAACATGGAAAGTTTTACATTAGTATTTAATCGATTCTGACGTATTTTTGGGGAAGTCTCTTGCCTAGTAACATCGATAGGCACCATCATGATAGGTTTGAATTTAGGGTCGTGACAACCTCGAGCTCTCTAGGTCCAAAATATGAAATATAAGATGAACCCTCATTTTTGAACTTTAAATTCTGCCCAGGTATAATTGTTCTTCGCGATCGTGAAACAAAAAATCTCAGGCTGCCAAATTAACACTCCGCTCACGCGAAAGACCACACACAAATGCGAAACACTGCCTCATCAAGCTACACGAACACGGAACACACCATGTGACCGCGATGAACAAAAACGTGTGGAGCTGTATCCCCTTATTCCTTCTATGCGGACGCGACCTCCTTCATGTGTTTGCGATTCACTAAAAGCCAACCTTCAGAAATCGCTGACCTCTTCTTGCAATTGAATAGAGAAAATTTCCCCCAGTGCCAAACTACTCTTCGTAATCGCATTAATCCACTCGCGATCGTGTATAAGAAAATCAGTAGAAGCAAATTCAACAATCTTCAAGGTTCTGGAGTGCGCCGAACATGGTCTGGATTACACCTGAGGCTCTCGGAACCTCAACCAAACATAGCAACAAGTCCCACAGTATCATACGAACACACTCGAAGTGTCAAATCACATCAAGAAACACTAGAACCACGAATCGCGCATCGATTCATGCCTAAGGAACTTATGAACTTCCGAATTCCAAAACTAATGTTGATTCATACCAAAACAACTTTGATTGACCTCAAATTTTGCGCACAAGTCATAAATGACATCACGGACCTATTCCAACTTCTGAAATCAAAATTAGACCCCGATATCAATAAAGTCAACTCCTGGTCAAACTTTGTAACCTTTCAAACCTTCAACTTTCCAACTTTTGCCAATTCACGCCGAAATGACTTACGGACCTCCACATCAACATCCGGATACGCTCCTAAGTCCAAAATCACCATACGAAGCTATTGAAACCGTCAAAACTCCATTCCGGGGTCGTCTATTTAAAAGTGAAACTAAGGTTAACTCTAACAACTTAGGACTCCAACTTAGGGACTATGTGTCTTATTTCACTCTGAAATTCACCTGAAACTAAAACCAATCACCCTTGCAAGTCATATAATCACAATGTAGCATAGAGGAGGCAATAAATAGGAGAACGGTGTTAAAACACTCAAAACAACTAATTGAGTCGTTACACTTTCTCAAGAATAGCATAGATAGTAAATAATGTTGGATTTTATTAATTGAAACAAAAGAGGTGTGAATAGAAAATGGTGAAAAAAGAAATGGAGGGAAATAAGATTTTAAATTAGTCCCTTTTACCAAGAACTTTGTCCCTCATTTGATAGGAAGAGGAAAAATTTTGTGCTTATATGTAGATGCACTTCTTCTAGCTCTTAGAGAGTTGAGAAGAGAACAAGTCGTGTGTCATCGTCATTGTTGTTCGCTCGGCTCGGCTCGGCTCGGCTCGGCTTCAGCGTCGGATTCGGTCAAATTCCCCCTCTATCTTCAGCATTCTGCATTGTTTTTCAAAGTAAAAACGTAAGCATTTCGTGTGATTTGCTCCCCCATTTGAGTTCGCCGAAGTTCTTTGATTTGAAGTGCCGCTATCATAGAATAGTTATTTTGTTCTATCATGGGAGGAATTAATATGAAACCTTAGGCAACTGTGAGTGGATTAAATTCCTTAAGGACACATAAGAAACTTGTAGGCTCGGAATTTTCTGTTTTCTATTTTTAAACTAACGTCTTCTGATTATGATTTTGAATACAAAATACTGACAAATAGAACTCAACTGATGGCCAAACAATTAAGCAATTATGCATAGAATTAGAGAAACAACCAAAGATGATAACTCGGGTTAACAAAGACGTAGTTAGTAAATGTCAATATTCATCACAACCACAACCTTAGAACGCAAAGTTTAGCTTCACATAGACATGATACCCAAACAACAAATCATCTGAAGAAACATAAAAATTAGTAAGTTTGATGGAAGAAAGATGGAATCTGATGAATTTCGGCATGCACGATGACTCCGTTCTCTCCCTTGGTCAAAAATTTTGTAAAAATCGTATTTAATGACTATTTACAGGTGTAGGAACAAGTCTAGACGAAATAATCAAGTCTAAAATAAAAAAAATAAAAAAAGAGAGACAAAATAGCCTCGGAACCCGGACACCGTGCATTGCAGCGTGAGACGCACCAACATTCTCGCGTTGGACGTAGCCTCGCGGCAATTAACGCGAGTGAAATTTCTCGCGTCGCCTGCTGCTTCTGTGTTTCTTCGTTGGAGACTTGTTTTGAATGCCTAATTTTGCTTCACGTGTCTCCAGATAAGCTTTCCTTCATTCTCTTCTTCATTTCTTTATACTTTTCTTGCCTTTTTCTTTCTTTTGTAATTTTATCAAACTTTCCTTCTTTGTCTTCATTATGTCTCCACAATTAGCTTCAACTATTCCTAATAAATCACAATAACATTCAATTAAATAAACTCAATAATCAAGTTGAGTTGGCTATATTTCACACGAATTAGAACCAACGATAAAAATACTAATAAATTAATATCGAAACATATGATAATATGTCAAACATCACCACCCCACACTTAATCTTTATTCGTCGTCGAATAAAACACAATTATAATAGACGAAACAAAATAAAGCACCTACAATTCAAAGCACATTATACCAATGATCATGGTTGATAGCAACAACTAAACTCTAGCATATGCATTCAACACACACTTCCCTTAAATAATGTCAATATTCACAACAAAAACAACAAGCTCATAACAATCCTAGCATCAAAAGACGACTCAATGTCACAATGCACTCATGGCTTGAATACTTAACATCGAAGAGAAGTCTAATAACGTAACTTATCCATCGTGAAATCATGTTCCCTCTCAACAAAATCAAGGAGAGTAAGTAGAATCCACACATTCGAATCCATGATCAAATTGTCACGACTCGAAATTCCGATTGTGGGACCGTGATGGCGCCAAACATCCACTTGCTAGCTAGGCAAGACAATATTAGATAATCACTTAACCATTTTAGCAATTTAAAAATAGATAATTAATAATACGAAACTGAAATAACCTGAAATAAATTTGATAAATATAAACGTAGCGCAGTCTAAACATATCTCAGAAATCTGGAGTCACGGGTACATGAATAACTAGACACTACAAATAAGGTCTGAATGAAATACATCTGTTTGAAGCAAAATAAACAGTGGAAACAAGGTAGAAGGGGATTTTAGGGACTGCGAACGCCCACATCTCTACCTCAAGTCTCCTAAGCAAGTAAGATCCAAGTGAACTCCTCCACGCATCGATGGGACCAATACCGGGATCTATATAAAAAATGCAAAAGTGTAGTATGAGTATAACCGACCCCATGTATTTTGTAAGTGTCGAGCCTAACCTCGACGAAGTAATGACGAGTCTATGGCAAGAAAAACCCAAAAACCCATACGAATAATAATAACAGAATACAAAAATATAGATAAAGAAGTAAACTCATAGAAACGGATCTGAAAGTCAACTATTAGAAGGCCCCAGAATAACATGATCTCAAATCTCATAGCACAGTACCGAGATAAGACTCAACAACTACAAACAGCTATAACACATCATACTTTGTTACGGCACGCAAATCGATCCCAACAATTATCATACTCTGGAGGTTCTCAAACTAGTTGTGATAGTCCTCTCTCAGAGTAATAGGGATAAACTTCTCCAAGAATAGCTATGAAAACTGATTCCAAATGAGTGGAGGTGAACCTGCCGGTCTGCCTCAAACATAGATTTTCCACCATCTCATGGCAAAGCCGGTCATCTGAAACACCACAGAGTCGACTTTATTGGACTCCACAATACCCATGTTGCGCAATACCTCATGGCAATGGTCCAAGTAATTTTTTGGGTCCTCAAAAGGGGCACCACCAACATGAATAGGAAAGAACTTGGTAAACTTGTCCAACCTCTTCAACCCCTCTAATGACATACCAGGTCTCTCCCCAGGCTATGCAAAAATATCGGGCTGAACTACTCCAACTGATAGAACCATCGAAGTCTGATATATGGGACCCATCTGCTCTAGAGTATGAGTAGCGGGAGTCTGGGATCCTCCCCTAGCCTGAGAGATGACTAGTACTACAGGAAATGCATCGTCCTGGGCCATACTCTCCATAAGTCCCACTTATCGAACTAGGGCATCTTGAAGTATGAGAGTGGCAATGAACCCCTCTGAGACCTGTGCTGGTCTAACTGGTACAGTCTGAACAGGGATCTCCTCCTCTTGCTCGGTCTGAGGGTCTACAATAGGTGTTGTTGCGCGTGCTCTAGGCTGAGCTCTGCCTCTGCCTCGGTCCTTACCTCAGCCTCGGCCTCGTCCCCTACTTCGGCCTTGGCCCTGGACCCTACCCTTGGTAATGAATGGAACCTGGGGCTCCGGCTCCTACCCGGATGTGGATACTGCGCGTATCCTCACCATCTGTGAGAGAACGAGAATATAATAGTTCAACTTCAATGATAGAATAAATTCGCACGATAGAGAAAGAAAGAAGTGAAATTTCCTAAGGCCCTATAGAGTCTAGAAGATAAGTACGGACGTCTCTGTACCGGTCCTCTAGACTCTACTAAGCTTGCTCATGACTCCTGAGACCTAGGCAACCTAGTGCTCTTATACCAACTTGTCACGACCTGGAATCCCAACCATGAGGTCGTGATGGCGCCTAACATCCACTTGTTAGGAAAGCCAATTTTAACTAATTACTTAACCATTTTTAGAAATTTAAAAGCACATCATTAATAATACGAAACTGAAATAATCTGAAATAGATGTGATAAATACAAACACAGTGCAATCTAAACATATCTTAGAAATCCAGAGTCATGAGTACATGAACATGTAGAATCCCACAAATAAGGTCTGAATGAAATACATCTGTTTGAAGAAAAATAAATAGTAGAAATAAGGTATAAGGGAACTTCAGGGACTGTGAACGCTAGCAGCTCGACCTCAAGTTTCTTGGGCAAGTAAGATCCGAGTGAACTCCTTTATGCACCGCTGGGACCAACACCAGGATTTGCATAAGAAATGCAGAAGTGTTGTATGAGTATAACCGAACCCATGTACTCTGTAAGTGCCAAGCGTAACTTCGATGAAGTAGTGACGAGCCTATGGAAAAACACTAACAATAAACCTAGACAAATAATAAAAATAGAATACAAAATATAGATAACAGTAAACTCATAGAAACGAATATGAAAGTTAACTATCAGAGAGCCCTAGAATAACGTGATCTCAAATCTCATATCACAGTACCGAGATAAGACTTTACAACTAAAAATAGCTACATCACATCATACCCTGTTGTGGCGCAAAGCAACCCGATCCCAAAAATTATCACAATACTTGTTGCAGCGTGCAACCCGATCAACACATTTATCACAGTATCGGTCGCAGCGTGCAACCCAATCCTTATATCATATTATATTATTATATATTGCGGTGTGTAACCCAATACCAATATCATTTCTTTTCAATATTGTTTTGGCATGCAATATGTTCCCAATATCTACATGTAAACATAAACAACTCAACACAACCAATAATGAAATCTCAACATGAAAGGGAAATAAGCGTACATAACATCAAGGAATTACCAATCCAACGGAGGATAACCAATACCTCGTATTCATAATTCTCTACAAATCACCAATACAAGAATAACTAAAGAACTCATGGAAATTGGAATAACAGAATAAAGTGCAACAGGTAATGTAAAGACAATAAAGGCTAGTAAAACATAAACAATGAAGTTACACAATTAATTTAGGTAGGAATATATAGCAGGTAAACAAATATTGAGAGAGAAATGAATAAATCAAACAAGTAGAAATTTAAATAAAAGATAACAAGTAATAAACGGATAACAAGTAAGATCAAGTAGCAATCAATGTATATAACAAGAGATAACATGGAATAAGTGATGACATAAAGGTAAATAGCCCAAACTCGTATGTTTTAACCTGTGACGGCGTATATAAACTTGTCACCTTGTATATATGTTGTTTCCCCACATAATTCATATAACAAATAGACCAACAAGTCCTAATTCCCTCAAGTCAAAGTTAGATACAATAGTTACGACTTTGTGAAACCATCTCAACAATCAACCACAACTTTTTCTTTTGAATAGGCATCCAAACCAATCAAATCTAGCCAAATATTGTTGAAATAGTTCAAAATAAGCTTTAGAAGCTACCCATGAATGAAAAAGGTTCAATCTTTGATGAAATGAAAAAGTCAAGAAAAGTCAACCCCGGGCTATCTTGGTCATATTTTTTTGAGATCTGAACCAAAATACGATTACCCATTCACTCCTCCAAAATCGGTTATGTAATTTGTTTCGAGATACGATCTCAATTTGAGGTCTAAATTGATTAAAAATTAGTTAAATTTCCTTATCAATAATTTTGGAAACAAAATCTCTCAAGGAAATCGCCTCTAGAATGTTTAGGGTTGAAAATAGAGTAAAATGAGCTAAATCCCTATTTTCCCCTCTTTAACGCAGCCGCAGGTATCGCAATTGCGAATCCCACATTTGCAAAATAGTGATCGCAAAAGCAACCAGCACAATAGTCATGTAAACATCGCAAATGCGACAGAACCATCGCATCTGCGAAGGACACCCTCCTCGCAAATGCATGCCAAGCTTCGCAAAGCTTCTCCATTCGCAAATGGGAAGCTGCTCCACTCGTGAATCCGCGCATGAAAATCCTTTGGAAGTTGAGGAGAACTATGACCAACACCGATTCTTGTCATTGAAATGTTAGGAACGGTACTTTGCCGAGTTGATTTCGAAGAAGTTTCTCCCGGAAAGTGGTATATTGTTGGATAAAGTCCCGGAACATCTTCCCGAGTTCCATTGGAGGCTTGTAGACATGGGATGGAAATGTTTTTCCCAAAATATTCCAGCCATCAAGTTAAAAAAATCCAAAGATAAGGATTCACGGCAAAATGGTGAATTTCGGAGCTGAAGTTGTGAACCAAATCTATCACCTACAGGACCATGACATGGACCCATTCGTGCAAAAGATTGTGCAGCGAGTGGTTGGTCTCCAAATTATGCCCGAGTGCGGATGTTCCATGGGCAGCTGAAAAGAGAGGGATCACGTCCAATGAATTCATTGCTGAAGCAAAGATATGGCTGGCCATCATATGCAGTCGCATCTCCCCTGTGTCGAATATATGGAATGTACCAATAACGAGAGCTCAAATAATAGCCTCCATTCTTGATGGTATTCAGCTCAATGTTGGTGAGATTTTCATCAATGAAATAAGGGAGTATCGGATTCAGAATGGGCCATCATTGATATTCCCATCTCTTATCACTGAGTTGTGCCAACTTGCTGGGGTTCAGGAGGATCCGGGAGACAACTGGATAGATCTGAGAAAGCCTATTAATCCATTGAAGAAAATAGGAGTGGGCGGAACCGTCAAAATAAAAAAGAGAAAGTTGAGATCTTCTTCTCAGGACGATCAGGGTAGCCAGCCATCGTCTTGTGCAGGAGGACATTTGCTATGCTTTTCGAGAAAATGCGGCTGATTCGTGACCTAGTAGTTGGCCTTTCATAGGGACCTAAGGAAACATATGAGGGACCCTCTGTATGCATTTCAAAAAATGAATTTCAAAAGTATCTTGATGATTAGAAGAATCAGGGAGATCACCTTAAGAAGGAGGAGAAGGCATATACTAATTTGGCCACGGCACATAGTACTTTGAGCACTTCTAATGAAAAACTGGCAAATGCACACACCGGGATGAAGAAAAAGGAGAAGAAGAGTGGAAGGGTGTGAAGGGGCTATGGAAAGTTCTAAAGCCTCAAGAGCCAGTGCCAACAACCGAGCCGGAAGATGATGATGATTCTCCAGGCCATTGGTCCGAGGAGGAAGAAGAAGAGGAGGAGGAGGATGCGACTGATTCCGACAGCGAGGAGAGCACTTGATGCAGTATTCAGGGGGCACTTTACACCATTTTACTCTATTTTGTTTAGTTGCATTGGGGACATTGCAACATTTCTAGTTGGGAGTGGCTTCTTGTATAACTGTGGATATGGTAGATTGATATTTTGTTTTCATGTGATGTTATATTGTTTTCATGTGATGTGTTATATTAGTATGTTTGCTAGCTTCTTGAATTTTTGTTTTTATATATAGTATATTTTTGACTTATGTTTATTAGATGCTTGATTTTTTTTAAAATAGTATGTTTTATTTTGGTGGCGATATACATGGTTTTCTTTTACCACGGTTCTTTTTCCGAGGATGCCAAATTTTTTTTTTTAACCGGTTAAGTTTTGGTAAATTTTTGTGTGGACTTTTCCCGATGATGGATAGCTAGTTGACTTTTTTAAGGAAATTAGTCTTGTAGTTTAGATATAGTTTTTGTTAATTTAGGAAGATAAGTGGTATGAGTTGGGGTTTGTGCCCATTGGCCAATTTGTGGTTTGCTTGGTACCAACATGATTTAAACCTCGGAATATAAATTCTTGATCTTTAAAAATATTTATTGAAGTAAAGATCATTGTCATGACATTTAGACTCATTTTTTGGCTCTTTGATTCAATAAATAGCTTCTTAGGCTATATGTGACTTCTTTGAATTCATTGGTTTCAATTGGATTTTGAATTTGTATTCCGCTTGAGTTTTCATGTGCCATGTGTGGTGAGATTTATTGTGAGTTATTTTGCATCATTTGTAGTCTAGAACTTGCCCGGAATGTGCTTCAAGGTGAAATCCTTGACTAACTTAGGTTGAAAAATGATGTTAGGCCTTCCTTGGACCGCTATTGTGCCTTAAATTTCCTACCCTTTTATAATTTCTCTAGTCAACCACTTTTGAGCCTTTAAACTTTTTATTTGGCAACCATGTTACAAGCTTTAACCCTTAGTTATTTATTGATTTATCTTTTGTCACCCTACCTCCCTAAGTACTTTGAAAGTATAAACATAGGCTAAAAGCCTAAGTTTGGGAGTAAAGGTTGGAAAATTTGTGATGTGGAAGTTGCTTAAAAGGTGAAAGGTAATAATTAAAAAAAATAGATAAAAAGAGTAATATTTGAGAAAAAAGAAAGAAAAATAAGGAATTGTGAATAAATGGAAGACGAGTTGATGAAATAAAAAATAAAGAAAGGGTGGAAAAGTTCTTGAAGGAAGTGTACTTTGATTGTTGAAAAAATGTAGTTCTTAGGGAGGCTTTGAGTCATTCTAACCAAAATTGTGCCCTACCTTAACCAAAAGCCTATATTACAATACTTTAAGCCCTAATTGATTTTGAACCAAGTTTGTCTACATTAGTGGAGAAATACATAAAGGGGAAGCCTATGGTACTACTTATGTGCATTGAATATTTTTGTGAGAGAGTTAATTCTTTCCATTTGATATCCCATTTATCTTTTGAATTGCAATTTATTAGTGTGGGATTCTCTCTAAAGTGTGAGGACACATAATATTTGAGTTGTGAATTTAATCCCATTTTCAATTGGGAGGAATGAACGAAGGAAGTTAATTGTGATAGAGAGGCAAACATTGAAGCATTAGTGTCATGACTTGATTGCTACTTTGAGTTACATAGTGTTGGAGCACTTGAAATTTTTTGGCATTTCATATGCTTTGGATTAATTGTTGGTACCAATCTAAGTCATGTGTTTGTGCTTAGAGTAGATCTTTTTAAATTGGCATGATATAGATGCACTATTGAGCTAAATACTTGGAAGGACATTTTGTCACGTTCGTTGCTTGAGGACAAGCAATAGTTTAAGTTTGGGGTTTTGATAAGTTGGTATTTTACCAACTTATCTTGTCTTTAAGCTTAGATTTTTGCTGTGTTTGAGTGATAAAATATGTGTTTAACGTCGTTTACTTCTATTTTATAGGTGCTATATGATTTAGAAGTGATGAAGAAACCAAATGAAAACGAATCAAAAAGGAGTTGAAAAGAATAAAATCTGGAAAATAGCCTCAGATGTCGCAATTGCGACATAAATATGGAAAAGTGATGATAGCAGCAAACTCAATTGCGATTAACAAATCACAAATGCAAAGTCAACCCAGTCAAGCAGTGTTCGCAAATGCGAGTAAAGGATCGCAAATGCGAAGTCAAACCAGATAGTCAACCTTCGCAAATGTGAAGTATTTATCGCAAATGCAAAGTCAAACCAGACAGTCAACCTTCACAAATGCGAAGTCTTTATCACAAATGCGAAAGTCAACAGTCAAGACATAGTTCGCAAATGCGAAGATCGTGCTTCAGTTCTGGGTACTTCTGTAATTTCATATTTTTTGGCCCCAAAACCATTTAATACACAACCTACCTCATTTGTAAAATATCTTTTGGCATATCTTTGGACATCTTTGGCAGACTTTGACTAGAGAAGACAAGTTTTAGAGCTAGGGTTCTTGCACACACACTTGGGTCTTGAATATTTGAAGCTTTATGTTGAGAATTTCTTACTCATTTATGCTCAATTCTTCATTTCCTTTCTTTGTATTGTATATTTAAGTGTGTAGTATCTTTTCCAACACTTGAATCTTGTTTATGAAAATATTCATATTTAAAGTTTGGATTAAATATCTTGTTGTTCTTATGTATTGAACGATTTTTGTTTATTATGAAGTGAGTTATTATTTCTTTAATTATTCTTGTTCTTTAATGTTTCCAAAGGGATTAGCTAACCCTAGGACTCGCCCATTAACTTCGAATTAATTTTAGGAAAGATAATTTGGAGTTGGGAAAGATTAATTAACAAGAACTTGAGGCTTTAACCCTAACTTTATAGATTCTACCTAGGGATAGGATTAAACTACTTGTAGCCATATTCGGGTGTGCTTAATCTCTTAATTTTTTTAGGGATATTTCAATTAGGGAGTCTTGTTAGTTTACGGAAGAAGCTAATATAGAATTATTACCTGAGGCTAATTAACATAAACTCGTTCATATGTGTAAAATCGTGAAATACATTGGATCGTTACTTGAGTGTAATTCCCAATGCATCCATGTTTGTAGCCACTGATCATTTTATTTGTTTTCTAGGTTAGTTTAAATTTTTGCAATTAGTTATAAATATTTTCTCAAAAACTTTCTAAGTGCTTGGATTAGCATAAAAGTGATAATTCTCTTACACTCACGACCCCAAATCCTAACCGGCCGTGATGGCGCCTATCATGAAACTAGGCTAGCCGACCACCCGCATGTTCGTAATTTCTTTTGAAAATCTCGTTCAAGTTTTCAAGCATTTCATAAAAATATACAAAAAATTTCTTAATACAATAGGCCAATATGATAAAATATTGTCATCCCCAAAACCCGGAGCCAACATGTCATGAGCATCCAGAGAAATAAGCCAAAATAAACTATTATAATACAAAACCTTCGAATCAAAGCTAAATACAAAAAGAAGGGAAAAATGCTGCGAACGCTGAGCAGCTACCTCTATATCCCACAAATCCGGCTCCGCTGCGGAATAAAGACTAATGCTCGATATTTGCTCCTGAATCGGCAAACAAAGGTGCAGGGAGTAACGTGAGTACGCCAACTCAGTAGTAATGAAAATAAATCAAGTCTAAGTAGCAAGGAAACACATAAAATCAATGCTATCAAGTCACAATATACACAGCCTTACTTTCCAACAGTATAACATAGATATACGAAATCATCATGTCTTAAAATCAACTTCAGAAAAAGTCCTTTAAAGAATGCACATTTTTAACAACTTTAAAACAAAGGATTTGGTATGCAAATGAATGTAGTAAAATCATAAGTAGCCCCTCGGGCAAAAACATGTATCATAATCAGCCCCTCGGGCATGCCTCGCAATCACTTAGCACCTCACAATCACTCAGCACCTCACAGTCACTCATGCCTCCCAATCACTCGGCACTCGGCACTCGGCACTCGGCACTCGGTAGGTACCTGCGCTCACTGGGGGTGTGTACAAACTCCGACTTCGGAGGGGCTCCTTCAGCCCAAGCCCTAATAAACAAGCCAAATCATGGCATCAATCACTCTCAGGCTCTCAGCCTATCTCATATCATAAATATCCTCACAACATTGGCCCTCGACCTCACTCAGTCAGACACACTCAACATGCCACTCGAGCCATAAATAAAATGGGGTTCTCGACCCAAATAGTATTTCATTTCAAGAAATCACAATATCATCAAATAGGAGTGTCAACAATTTCACAAGAAAGACTGAGTGTAAAATCATAGTTTCGAAGTAGTGAGAATATCAGTAAAATAGCCCCCAAGGGGTTAAAACAGATCGGCACTAGGCCCCAAACATGGCTTACAGCCCGAATATATCACAATTCTTTAGAAAATAATTTAACACAAGGTTTTGAGTAAATATGCAACTCATTAGTTGCCGCGGAGAGGACCTAGTCCAATCCAAAAGTCAGTACGCGCCACATACTCGTCATCCGACATGTGCGCCTTTCAAAAATCAGTGAGAAAATATGTAGTCCGGGGTTCCATACTCTCAGGACAAGATTTATAACCATTACTTACCTCCATCGGGCCACAACACTAGTCCGAAATGCTCTTGCCCCTCAAATTGGCTCCTGATTTCTCCGAATCTAGCCAAAATCAATTAAAATCATTAATATATACTCAAGGAACACAACCCAATCAAAAATTATCAAATTATACAAGAATCTCGAAATTTGGCCAAACCCGAGCCCCGGGCCCACGTCTCAGAACTCGATAATTTTTACATCATTAGAATCCTCTTCCCCACAATTCTATACATACCAAGAACACTAAAATCGGACCATAATTGCCCACTCAAATCCTCAAAAGAAGAATCAATTTCCCATGCACCCTTTCTTCCCCAATTTGGGTTTAATTCCAACAAATTCTATGGTTTAATCACTTAGAAATCGACATATAAACGAGTTATGAAGTTAAAAACCTTACCTCCAAGTGATTCCCTTCAATTCTCTCTTCAATCCTCTCAAAAGTGCTCCCAACTCATCAACAATGGAGGAAATATGAGCCAATTTCGCATAACAAGCCTTTTAAAACATTCTGCCCAGCTATAAAATTTCTTTCACTGAGATCGCGAACCTTGGCACGCGATCACGATGCACAGACCAACCAACCATTGCGATCGCATAGAAAAATTCTCCACCCCATACACGCGCCTCAAAATACCCTACGCGATCGCAGAACCACCCACGCGATCGCACTGCCTATCCTGCCCAACCTATGTGATCGCAATCCTAACCACGCGATCGCATAGAACAAAATGCCTTCCCCACTATTTTACTCTACGCGATCGCAATCATCCTCCCGCGATCGCGTAGAAGGAAACCAGAACCTCACACTGGCAACAAATCTGCCCAGTTTTCAAGCCAAGAATTGGTCCGTTAATCACCCGAAACACAGCCGAGGCCCTCGGGACCTCAACCAAACATACCAACATATCCCATAACATCATTAAAACTTAGTCAAGCCTTTGAAACACCTAAAACAACGCAACAACACCAAATTTACATCAAATTCAAGCCTATGAACTTTGAAACTTCCAAATTTTGCCAACTACACCGAAACCCCAACCAGCTTTGAGAATAAATGACTCACTACGATTCTTTTTACATATCCCCCTGTCCTCAACCAAAATACCTCCGATTGACCTGAAATTTTGCAAACATATCCAAAATAACACTACAAACCTGATCCAACTTCTGGAATTCCATTCCGGCCCTGATAGCCTATTGTCCACTGCCAACCGGAAATCGCCAAAAACTAACTTTCGCCAATTCAAGCCTAATTCTACACCGGACATCACAAAACTATTCTGAACACACTCCTAAGTCCCAAATCACCTAATAAAGCTATCCGAGCCATAAAATCCGCATTCCGAGGTTGTTTACCAACAAGTCAACTCTCAGTTGACTTTCTCAACTATTACGCTACCTTGAGAGACTAATTGCCTCAATGCTCACCATGACCATTCTGAACCCGAACCAACCGACCCAACACACATAAATGAATCTGAGCCACAATGAATCAGAAACGGGAGAAACGGGGCTAAATTCTCAGAACGACCGGTCGAGTCGTTACACCCTCCCCCACTTAAACATACGTTCGCCGTCGAACGGGCCAAGAGTTGTTCTCCAACACTATCAAATTTTTACGTAGCTTACCATGCACATACCCGGGGGTGATTCCACGTCACCCTATCTCATATAGGTCCAATAGCCAATATCGTTGAAATTTCGAAATCCAAATCCTGGCCCATAAACCTTAGAACCAAATTCCCACTTCTGAAATGATATACAAGATCAAAATTTCCATAACTATGAACTGAACAAGTCTGAACATGCTGAATCAAGCCATATACTTACCCCAGATGAAATCACATAATACACCGCGCGACTTAAACACTCATAGCAATAACTCACAACCACCATAACTGCTTAGAACAACCCCATACCGGTACATAACCCCCTTATCAAGAAAAGCCTCGCTCTAACACTTCCATATACTACCGAAGATGAAAGAAGCACGTAGAACTAATAACCATTCGTCCGATCAGTCAGAAACGAAGCTCCCCCTTCCTAACAGGAATTATAGCAGATTTCTAAGCCGACTCCCGATATTTATCCTTCCAACTATGCTGTAGAAAATTCTAAAAACGTTCATTCTAGGCCCAATGACCTCTTCTCATCCATCACGACCACCCTGATAACATGACACATCTGTACAATTCGAAGCCAAAACCTGTGCAACTCGTGCACCTAATAGCAACATCCCAATGAAATCAACTTATATATAAAATATCCACACGAGAGGACAATCCTGCCATTAACACTTACCATCACCATATCATGCTAACATCCTGGCACACACCGTAAAAATCAAAACACATGAATCCAATACCAAAGGTCATACCCCTACATAACTCCACTACACTACGCGATCTCGTTCAACCGCTGGTCCACTTGAAATATTTAAAGACACCTTGCCCAAAATCAATAACCATTCGAAATTCGACATCAAGTACTCAAAGTGCATAGCCATAACCACGGGGAAAACCGGACGATACCATGCCACCCGAAACAGAAGGTATATAACCAACACGCCTCAATCCCGCAACACCCAATTACTTACCTTACTCAAATCTAGCTATAAAGCGCAATTAGAACTGCACCATATGTGCATATAACCAATAATCACCACTTCTCCCAACACCGAAGGGTAACTCATAGATCACTCTAGAACATGAATAAACTCAATCACAATCGAATGGTACATTCCTCAATAGAAGAAATTTGGAGCCAACAATTCCGACCCGGTGCAGAACACGCATCCATATTAGCCTACCAGTAAACCTAAATTAACTCTGATCACCTCACAACAGATAGATAACGTACCGATAAGTTCATAATGACAGAATCATGGTACATACTAATATCTGACTAGCTCAGCTTGCATCTTCACAATTTACTTCCACAAAATATACTATTTATGAGAACTCTCAGTCTCAAAATCCATGAAACGTACGGATTACCATATCTGATCACAACTCTACTGCTCAAATACATAACACATCCCAAATACTCACTCGTTCCACGGGGGATACCCCTATAATTCTTCCGTTCACCAAGCAACCTTGAATATCAACAGTCGATCCAATAATAAGGCGGCGCGATACCAATGAAGTACCCTTAACTCAAACACATTGCTCTTTCCGAAATATATATACCCTCATCACGTCATACCAATTAGTGATATCATCTACCTAATTATCTGAAACTGCCCATGCTGCTTAAGAATTTATGACCTTCCTTCAAGAACCGAACTGTGACCTCACATATGCAAGTCTCAACTCTACCCAACATACCGCACACACCAAGCCAACCTAGGAAAAATACGGGAACTCCATGGTCCCTTCCGAGCCACAAGAAACCACGTACCCAACTAGCCAAGAACTCCCATTGGATCCCATTTAGAAACAAACTCACTACGCGCCATAAGAAAATATGCACCCTTAATTGCGGTAGAAACCATCCGGAACTATCTGAAATCCCATTTGTACGACACCATACCATCAGGACTGAATTCTTCTAACTCAAACAAACTACGCAGGCCACCAAAAATCCAAGAGCATTACTAAGATACACCCGAAAAACTTGTCACCTTATGAACACCCAAAGAACTAATCATATCCCTTACCATGCCGATCCGACCTACTACCAAGTTGCCCTATTTACCCAAATTCCTTCTGACTTACCTTCAAATTGATACTTCTTCCTGCCGTAACACCACAAATTTGCAACCCCGACTCCCCACACGTGACCTAAGCACAAAACCATACCGTATAAGGCTCATAAGCGACTGAATACTCCCTCAATCATCCCCAAATGCACCATATTAGGAAACTTACCTCGAAGAGACTTCCTGCGAATCTAAAGACATTACCTTCACCTTCCTGATATCGATATGTAGAACCCGTGATGATGTAGAATATCACAAGTATTGACATCCTCTAACGTAAATCTCAATCACACTGACCAATTAGACAGAATTGACCTGACCCATTTGCACACTAACATACTAGGAAAGAAATCCACTCACTTGAAGCCACAAGCAAATTCATACACTGCACACACTACACCTTTTACAATTTCCACTAACTCATTCAATAGAACCCAATTACCCAACAGAGTACATTACAACCTATATCGAAGAAATTTCCATTACTCGTGACATTCCTAGACCCCATACCTGCAGGTCATAACTGATTTACCAATATACCTCGAACTGAAAGAATGTAATCAACTTATCAATAACGAACTCCCCCACTTGGCTCAAAGCCAAGGATCAAGACAAACAAGACTATGCCCACACATTAACACTGCCACCATGTTGTTGTGGGATTCAACTAAATCCTCCATAAGCCTATATGACCCAAACCATCCAACACTCAAATCAATTGCCAATCTCGCATCCACCATCGCAATAGTCACGCAAACTTCCACAAGCGATCTAAACTCCAATTACAACATATATCTTTTACTGGTAGAAGAGAACTTATTACGGAACTACAAAGGGACCACACGCCCTGGGACAACCCGCAGGAGATACCCCTGCTCGCTTAGCCTCAATTTCTATCCCTCCATACACTTCTGAAGACCAGAACCATCACGCACTCACTACACCTTCCTGCATATGAACACAACCAACGCCTACCTTCGAGGCACCACAATATGCGGTAAAAACCTGAAGCCGATGGAAGAACTAACACTGGAGTGGTGGTCACAGAAATCTCGAGCTTCTGAAAGCTCCACCCACACATGTATGACCACATGGATACCCTCACTGGATACCGCGTGTCCCAAGAATGCTATTGAACTGAGCCAAAATTCACACTTGGAGAATTGGCATAGAGCCTTTCCTCCCTGAATCCTTATAATGCCATCCTCAGATACTGAGTAAGATACTCCTGGCTACGCGAATATGCAAGGACGTCATCAATGAATACAATAACAAGGAGTGCCAATACGGCTAGAATACACCGTCAATCAAATACATGAACGTTACTGGGGAAAATTATCAACTCAAAGACATCACCAGGAACTCATAACCCAACAGATAAATCCGCTTCACTCCACAACTACACAACCTGAGAGGTCTTCCAACATACTCACAACTCAAGGCCATATACCAAATCGAGACAGAAATCGAACGCTCAATAAGTCTTACCACATTTCCAGTCAACCATTTCGACACATTTCACAGTCTGAACACATCTAACCATCAATTCACACCCACCACATAGGCATCTTAGTCACCAATTCTCATCAATAAGAACACAAACAGACATACAAGTCCCCAATTACATGTGCCCAAACAACAAAAATCTCAGCAATCAAGCCACAGAATGAATCTGGTCCCAAGTCTTCCAGACTGGCCCATTACCAACATGCCAAAATCACATCTCATCCATGGAAGTCACAAGTCATCGATGCACAACTGATACCAAGCGCTCTCGTACGCGTTCGAATACACGGAGGGAATTCAAGAGTTACGCTCTTGGCTGAATACAATGGATTCGCACGACAAGAATTTTAAAAATGTGAGATTTTCCTAAGGGTTCTGCAGCCTCTCGAAGATAAGTATAGACGTCTCCGTACCAATCTGCAAGACTCTACTAAACCTGCTCATGACTGGTGAGTCCTATGTAACCTAGCCCTCTGATACCAATCTGTCACGACCCCAAATCCTAACCGATCGTGATGGCGCCTATCGTAAAACTAGGCTAGCCGACCACCCGCATGTTCGCAATTTCTTTTGAAAATCCCATTCAAGTTTCAAGCATTTCATAAAAATATACAGAAAATTTCTTAATACAATAGGCCAATATGATACAATACTACCATCCCCAAAACTCGGAGCCAACATGTCATGAGCATCTAGAGAAATAAGCCAATATAAACTATTATAATACAAAACCTTCGGATCAAAGCTAAATACAACAAGAAGGGAAAACAGAGATGTTGTGAACGCTGAACAGCTACCTCTATATCCCACAAATCCGGCTCCACTGCGGAATAAAGACTAATGCTCGATATCTGCTCCTGAATCTGCACACAGAGGTGCAAGGAGTAATGTGAGTACGCCAACTCAGTAGTAACGAAAATAAATCAAGTCTAAGTAGTAAGGGAACACATAAAATCAATGCCATCAAGTCACAATATACACAGCCTTACTTTCCAACAGTATAACATAGATATACAAAATCATCATGCCTTAAAATCAACTTCAGAAAAAGTCCTTTAAAGAATGCACATTTTTAACAACTTTAAAACAAAGTATTTGGTATGCAAATGAATGTAGTAAAACCATAAGTAGCCCCTCGGGTAAAAACATGCATCATAATCAGCCCCTCGGGCATGCCTCACAATCACTCAGCACGTCACAATCACTCAGCACCTCACAGTCACTCATGCCTCCTAATCACTCGTCACTCGGCACTCGGTACTCGGCACTCGGCACTCATCACTCGGCACTCGTCACTCAGCGCTCGGCACGCGGCACTCGGTAGGTACCTGCGCTCACTAGGGGTGTCTACAGACTCCGACTTCGGAGGGGCTCCTTCAGCCCAAGCGCTAATAAATAAGCCAGATCATGGCATCAATCACTCTCAGGCTCTCGGCATGTCTCATATCATAAATATCCTCACAACATTGGCCCTCGGCCTCACTCAGTCAGACACTCTCAACATGCCACTTGGGCCATAAATAAAATGGGGTTCTCGACCCAAATAGTATTTCATGTAAAGAAATAACAATATCATCAAATAGGAGTGTCAACAATTTCACAAGAAAGACTGAGTGTAAAATCATATTTTCGAAGTAGTGAGAATATCAGTAAATAGCCCCCAAACAGATCGGCACTAGGCCCCAAACATGGCTTACAGCCCGAATATTTCACAATTCTTTAGAACATAATTTAACACAAGGTTTTGAGTAAATATGCAACTCATTAGTTGTCGTGGAGAGGACCTAGTCCAATCCAAAAGTCACTACGCGCCACATACTCGTCATCCGACATGTGTGCCTTTCAAAAATTAGTGAGAAAATATGTAGTCTGGGATTCCATACCCTCAGGACAAGATTTATAACCATTACATACCTCCATCGGGCCACAACACTAGTCCGAAATGCTCTTGCCCCTCAAATTGGCTCCTGATTTCTCCGAATCTAGCCAAAATCAGTTCAACATCATTATATATACTCAAGGAACAAAACCCAATTGAAAATTATCGAATTATACAAGAATCTCAAAATTCGGCCAAACCCGAACCCCGGGCCCACATCTCGAAATTCGATAATTTTTACATCACTAGAATCCTCGTCCTCCCAAAATTCTATACATACCAAGAACACTAAAATCGGACCACAATTTCCCACTCAAATCCTCAAAAGAAGAATCAATTTCCCATCCCTTCTTCCCCAATTTGGATTTAATTCCAGCAAATTCTATGGTTTAATCACTTAGAAATCGACATATAAACGAGTTATGAAGTTAAAAACATTACCTCCAAGTGATTCCCTTCAATTCCCTCTTCAATCCTCTCTAAAGTGCTCCCAACTCATCAACAATGGAGGAAATATGAGCCAATTTCGCATAACAGGCCTTTTAAAACATTCTGCCCAGCTATAAAATTTCCTTCACTCCGATCGCGATCCTTGACACGCGATCGCGATGCATAGACAAACCAACCATTGCGATCGCAGACCAATACACGCGATCGCATAGAACAATTCTCCACCCCATACACGTGCCTCAAAATACCCTACGCGATCGCAGAACCACCCACGCGATTGCACTGCCTATCCTGCCCAACCTATGCAATCGCAATCCTAACCACGCGATCGCATAGAACAAAATTCCTTCCCCACTATTTTACTCTACGCGATCGCAAACATCCTCCCGCGATCGCTTAGAAGGAAACCAGAACCTCACACCAGCAACAAATCTGCCCAGTTTTCAAGCCAAGAATTGGTTCGTTAATCACCTGAAACACACCTGTGGCCCTCGGGACCTCAACCAAACATACCAACATATCCCATAACATCATTCAAACTTAGTCGAGCCTTCAAAACACCAAAAACAACGCAAAAACACCAAATTTACATCAAATTCAAGCCTATGAACTTTGAAACTTCCAAATTTCGCCAACTACGCCGAAACCAACCAAAACACCTCCGATTGACCTGAAATTTTGTAGACATATCCAAAATGACACTACGAACCTGCTCCAAATTCCGAAATTCCATTCCGACCCTGATAGCCTATTTTCCACTGCCGACCGGAAATTGCCAAAAACTAACTTTCGCCAATTCAAGCCTAATTCTACACCGGACATCACAAAAATATTCTGAACACACTCCTAAGTCCCAAATCACCTACTGGAGATATTCGAGCCATAAAATACGCATTCCGAGGTCGTTTACCAACAAGTCAACTCTCAGTTGACTTTCTCAATTATTAGGCTACCTTGAAAGACTAATTGTCTCAATGCTCACCATGACCACTCTAAACCCGAACCAACCGACCCAACACACATAAATGAACCTGAACCACATAAAATGAAGCAGAAACGGGAGAAACGGGGCTAGATTCTCGGAACGACCGGCTGGGTCGTTACACTTACACGCCTAATCACCTATATATTATTCTCTGTGGGATTCGACCCCGACTCATAGTTGGGTAAATTATATTGCATGCGACCGTGTCCATTTACTTTTTAGTTGTGAATTTGTACGTCATCAGTAGTTCCCCCACACAACATTAGGCAAGATACTTACCTCAAGAGCCTTCAATCAACACTCTAAAATAGATTTTCCTTTACAATTCACCTCCACTCGTCTCAAATCTAACCAAAATCGACTCAATAACATCAAATAATGCAAGAGAAATCAATTTCAATAATTAAAGCTATGATCTTTACCGAATTTCTCAAAAGTCAACTCGAGACTCGCCTGGTCAAAACTGGCTCCAATGGTATATTCCGACTACCTCTGACCCCAAGAGTTCATATATGTGATTAGTTTCAAAATCCGAGTCAAATCGACTCTCAAAACTCAAATTCTTATTTTTCAAAAACTTGACAAATTTTCACTTTGATTCACATGATTTTGATATTAAAATCCAAGATATATTGATGGAAAATGATTAGAAATAGAATAGAATCACTTACCCAAAGTTTGTAGTAGAAAATCCTTGTTCAAATCGCCTCTTACCGAGTCTAGTGTCCCAAAATATGAAAATGAGGCCGAAATCCCATCCCTCAGTTCTTATGTCCAGTTGTAGGTGTCGTAATTGCAACATGGGGTTTGCAATGCGAAGAAACAATCACAAAAGCAAAGTCTCTCACACCCCTGCTATAGTCGCAAATGCGACATTATGTTTGCAATTGCGAGCCTAAGACACTTCGCAAAAGCGATCAGGATGATCGCAAATGCGAATCAAGCTTACCCACCCACCCCCCATCACAATTGAAAATCTAGTAGATTACAGCTAACATCGCAATTGCATCCAAAACTCGCAAGTGCAAGACCTGAGGCATATGTGCAAAAATCAGCAGAACTCAAACTCTATCAAACACTCGGCAACGCGTTCGAAACTCACCCGAGCCCTTGGGACTCAAAAAAAAATATCACCACAAGTCTAAAAACATAACACGAACTCGCTCATGCGATCAAATCATCAAAACAACATCCAAAATCATGAATTGGACTTTAAGACACATGAATTCAACATGAAACTCAAGAACTTCCAAAAAAACAATCGTGCGTCTGATTCCTGTCAAATAAAACCCGGAATGACGCCAAACTTTGAGAACAAGTTCCAAATGAAAAAATGGACTTATTTCAAGTCCCGAAACAGAAATCCAAATACGATGATTATAAAGTCAACTTACAGTCAAACTTGTAAAATTCAAAGCCTTAAAATTGCCAACTTTTGGAAAAATAACACAAATTAACCTACATGCCTCCGAATTCGATTCTGGACATATGCCTAAGTCCCAAATAATGATACGAACTTTTTGAAGCCATCAAAACTGAGCTACATGGTCGTTTTCACAAAAGTCAAACCTTGGTCAATATTTTAACTTAAGCTTCTAAAGTGAGAATCACTCATCTGAATTCATTCTGAATCATCTGAAAATCAAATCCGAGCATGCACACGAGTCATAATACATAATATGAAGCTACTCATGACCTAGAACCACTAAACGAAACCTTAGAGCTCAAAACGATCAGTTGGATTGTTACAATAAAAATAGTCCAAGTACACTTCACACTCTGCTGCAAAACCCAATCCTCGGCCACATAACCAACCCGAAATCCTTAAGCACCCCTTAAATCTCGAATCCACTAAACCCATTATTGAGATTCACCACTCTAATCAACTCCAGATTATATAACCAAACAACTAGTGCTTCGTTCGCACTCGAATACTCCAAAGAAGCAACCGAATGAATCATTTTCCTTGCACATCACATCTACAAAGAAATACATAATATGAGTTATTATACAACCTTCACTCTTCAATAAGGTGAAATATAGCACACATCCATCAAATTATTTGCTCGAGTTACCCCCTATGTTCTCTTCTTCGGTCATAACTTATCCACCAACGTACCGCTCACTAGAAACTACAAAGGCACATAACCACGTGACCTAATCATCGATGGTAGGCTCCCCCACTTAGCTTTAAGCCACAATAACAAAATCCAAGGACCCACAATGACTTCTTTTCCTGGCTACCATGATCTCACAACGCTATTTAGCCAAATTTCTCGCAAATTCTTGTTGCAATAATCATAACTCAACGCAAATTATTAGCCCCAAACACACACTCAACCTCCTGACAGTCGTACCATCTTCTTCAAGTGATCCAAGCCCACATCGTAGTACATGCTTCATGTTGGATAGAAAGTAGAACTCTTCATAGGAACTTCATTAGAAGTCATGCGACCCTTAACATCCTCGCGGGAGATAGCCCACCTGTGTAACCTCATATCGACACCTTCTCATGATATTTCCCTAGTTAGAACCACTATGAAACCAGTTAATCCTATTGAGCCCTCACTTGTTCACCAGTTGTAAGAACTCGTTCATTCAATCAACACCAACTGAATGTCCAACAATACATTTACAACTCGAAGCTATATTGCATCTTCAAATGATAATCAAGCATTCACATTTCTCTGCATCCCAAGCAACTCTTTTCGTCACATTCAAACTTCCCAAGCATAGAAGCCACCATCGAAGTTGCAATGCACTACCATCTCCAATAATTGTTTCTTATATACCATTTCATGACATCGTGCCCCAAGAGGCAAACAAATGAAGATCATCATACCGACTAGTCTTAATGCGTCAAACAAGGATGGCAACACCACAACATAAATAAGAATTCCACCAAATTCAAAAATATCCAATCTCATGACTTCGTCAACCAATGCCTGAACATCCATAGTCCAATTGCCTCTCCTCCGCTGGAATTAAATACCGAACCTCCCAATCGTGAACCGAATAATCCTCCTCCGGAATCACTCAATGTCGCAGCACATAGGTAACACCTAACTATTCATACCAACACTGCGCGATTACAACACATGAACATCACAATTCACTGTGTAAAGCCTCAAAACCATGGGCAACACTAATACTGGGCTAAAACGATAGAACACCCTCCACAAGGTGACGATAATAGTTCGCTCGCATATGCAGGGGAAACCATCCTACACCACACTTGTAGCATCTCCACAACACGTCGGTGCCTAACTAATATCGAATGCTCGACATCGCGTACGAATGAGTAGGAAGGAACTGAATACATAATCTTCAACCGAAATCAAGTCGCACGACAAGGAATCAAGAAAAGGGAAGTTCTCCTAATAGTCTTGTAACCTCTCAAAGATAAGTACAGATGTTTCTGTACCAATCTGAAAAACTCTACTAGACCTAAGTGAACCTAAAGCTCTGATACCAAGATGTCACGACCCAAATCCCAATATAGGCCGTGATGTGCGCCCAACGTCATCACTAGGCAAGCCAATAATTAAATCGTCACATCACTTCCAAAATGCATTTCAAAATAATTAAAGAAATAAAGAGTGGAAATCTTTTGTTTTTATAGAAAATATAGATATTATTATTTTAAATTTTCAAATAAGGAAAAAATATAAACCAGAAAATCATAGTGGAATAAAATCAAGAGTAAAATCTAAATCCCCAAAACCTGGTGTCACAAGTGTATGAGCATCAACTAAGGAGTACAATACTAATACAACCTCTGTCTAGAATATAAAAATAGATAGGATCAAGTAAATGAATATGATGGAGACTCTGTGTGTTGTGGATCATAGCATGGCATACAGGTCACCATAAAGTCCTCTCAGCAGTCGTGACTATGCGCCAAGGTGAGCACCAAAGGAACATGTCTCGGTACCTTCATAATTAGTGCATAAGTGTAGCTTGACTATGTAAATCAACGCGTACCCAGTAAATATCTAGCCTAACTCTGAAGAAGTTGTGACGAGGGGTCGACATCGACACTTACTAATGTTCCAATTAATCAAGTACAATAAAAGTAGACAGGTATAAATCATAGCAAGTAAAATAGTGAAAATAGATATAGGTACATAATAGGATCCTCCTCAACTGAAGAGTAAACACGAAGTCCTCAAATACTGGATACTTCCTTAAACGGAGTACATAATGGTCAACATTAAATAAAAGGTCACATCTCAAGTCAGGAAGACTCATAAGTACGTTGATTCCTAATCATATATTTCGCACGATTCTGCCGAGGTGAATGGCCCGATCTCATAAGAGTAATGGAAAGATTTCCTGTTGTGGCGCACGGTCTGATCCGATAATAGTACCGTTGAGGCATTCAGCTCGATCCCATAATAATAGTGTACATTGCCAAGGGTTGACCGGCACGAACCATAGATGCATCTCATAATATTGTCAAGGTCTTACGGCCCGATCCATAATAGTACTGCTGAGGCATTCAGCCCAATCCCATAAGAATAGTAAAACTTGACGGGTCACTGGCCCCACTCACGAATATATGTGTGAGTTATGGAATTCAAGAAACGTTTTGGACAATTTTTTGCAATGCGGGAGAAATCCGTAAAATAAATTTTAATTACTACTGCTGAACAAGTAGCTCGTCAAATATCTAAAGTAGCAAGTCTGATACTTATGCAAGTCTAGTCTTAGAAAAAAATGTGATTTAAAGCATTAAAACAGGCAAGAATAACTCAAATGGGTTGTCGGAATTTGTGAGTTTCGACAAGGTTTCAGGTGCAAGCTCGGGGTTGACTTTTTGGTTAACTTTGAATATTTGATTAAAGATTCGATCTTATCATTTAGGTTTGATTCCTACGGCATTATTTGATGTTATTGAGTTGTCTTTTTCTAGATTCAAGCTATTCAGAGGTCGATTCACGGGAAGGCTCTTTTCAAGTATTTATTTGGCTTGAGGTAAGTAACTTGCCTAACCTTGTGTGGCGGAATACCCCTTAGGATTTGGCCTTTATTTCCTATTTATGTTATGTGAAAAGAGATGTGTACATGAGGTGACGATCGTGTATGCGAGTGCTACATGTGGCTTGTGACCGGATTAGACTTTAGGGTATTAATATACCATAATTTATATATTGTATATGAAGCATGCTTGATCAGTTTGTGATTATATGAACATGATTACTACACTCATTTTATACACACTAATACTTTATTTAGTAAATATCCATCCGCATTTTACTATTTTTTATGTCCTTGTGCTCTTTTTTGATAAATTACGAACTCATATTCGTGATTAAAACTTTGGCATTGTTGTTTTGTGATTATTTTGGCACATGTGGACATGTTGACCGGATTGTTTGGGTATTGACACGAGGTATTTTTTGTGTGAGTGTGATGATATCGTGGCATGAGGTCTAAGTCGTGCAATCACGAGGTCTATTTTATGCAAGCACGAGGTCTTTACCATGCGAGTGTAATTATATTATGGCACGAGGTCTTTGCTATGCGAGCACGAGGTCTTTTCCATGCGAGTGTGATTGATATTGCCATGAATTCTTTGTCGTGCGAGCACGAGGTCTTATTGTGCGAGTGTGATTGATATTTGCACGAGGTATTTGTCGTGCGAGTATGATTATATTGTGGCACGATATCTTTGTTGTGCGAGCGCGAGGTCTTTTTGTGCGAATGCGATTGATATTGTCATGAGGTCTTTGCCATATTGGCACGAAGTCTTTGTTGTGCGAGTGTGGTTGATATTGGCACGAGGCTTTTGTCATGCGAGTATGATTGGCATTGTGGCATGAGGTATTTGTCGTACTAGTGTGTAATATGGGTACGAGGTGCCATATGTGTGTGTTTGTTTTTTATGACTTGTTGTTGAAGTTGAGCTATTACTTGCATTTCATTGTTATCAGTTGTCCTGTTGAGATTAGTGTTATTATTTTTGTTATTCTTTTTGTTGTCAGTCTTTGATATATTGTACAGGTAATTTGACTAGTGAGTATCATATGACTTTAACCTCGCCACCATTTTACTGAGGTTAGTCCTGATACTTACTGTGTACCGACCGTTATGTATTCATACTACACTTCTACACATGAAGATTCTTGGAGATGAGTTGTTGTGGATGACGAAGGCAGGCATTAAGGTCGTAGCTGCGTCCCAGATTCGAGCTACCATTTGTTCATGGTAGATTAGGACCTCATTTCTGTTTATATAACTTTCGAAAAGAAGTTGTACTTATTTCTTTTACCATATTTGTAAATCTAAATCATAGTGGCTCATGACTTATACTATCAGTCCTTGAGGTAGTTGTATTAAATTCTTTTGCAGTTATATTAACAATATTGATTATTTCTCAGTATAGTAGTGACTTATTGTGTTTGGCTTACCTAGCGGGTTGGGTTTGGTGCCATCACGACTTGGTGACATTTTGAGTCGTGACACACTGTTAGTATCCCCTGTTCTAAGAGCACGCTGACTTTCTTCTTGAACAATTAGAGCATATGTTTGGTTAACTATCAATTCTTGGCTTTTAAGCAACGGTTGGCTTCTGACATGACCATAACTTTCATTTAACCCCACAAGAAATTGTAGCAGCCTCAGGTTTCTAAATTGTTCGATAAAAGGTCTTGTTGTCTCACAATCACACCTTGGACCTGCTACTAACAGACCCACTTCATCCCATAAGTTTTCCATTTTAGAGTAGTAGACAATGACAGAATCTGCATCGTGAGTAAATGATCCTATCGCCTTCCACAACCGATATGTTTGAGTCAAATTTGACTCGTCAAATCATTTCTTAAACTCGCTCCATACCTTTGCAGGATTTGAAGCATAGATGATACTAGGTTGCAATTCCGTTGCTACTGTTTTTCCTATCCATGATAGCACCATAGCATTGCACATTACCAATTGGTTTGCCAATTCTCCTTTAAACGAATTTGTCATGTAGGTTCCTTTTATGAACCCTAATTTATTGTTCATCATCATTATTGTTAGCATAGCTCGACTCTACATACCATAATTTTCTGGACTTGTGAGCTTTATATCATTCAATGTTACACCAAGTGTGTCTGATTCCCTCAAGTACATAGGGTGATTGTGATCTATTCGAGGAATCTCTATTTCTCCCATGGCCGACCAAGTTCAACAATGGTAATCAGAATCTAATCCCCAATCTCTTTCTCTGATACCATGACAAAATCTGCAATCCACAACTGTGAATTGAAATTAACAGGAATACATTGAAGATATAAGAAAGAGAATGAAGATGACCATCGAGAGAGAAACTAGAGAGAGGAAGGAGAGAACTTTTTAGTAATATGAACTAATTTTAACAATACAACCGCTTACTAATATAACAAACTTCTGTGTATTGACAATAGCAAAGGAGTGGTGTGTAATGACTAAACTACCCCTCACTCAATAGGTTGTAAATCATAGGTGGCTGCATTTCAAATAAAGGAGGAAGATAATATCTTGATAGTCAATGTAAAATAATTCAACAACAAACCCAGTGAAATCCCACAAAGTGGGGTCTGAAAAGGATAGAGTGTACGCAGACCTTACCCCTACCTTACGAAGGTAGATATGTTATTTTCGATAAACCCCTGGCTCAAGAAGAAAAAACGAAAAAGGAAGCAGAAACAACAAGTAGTAACCATAGCAAGCAAAGGTGATATAATAGCCGGAGCAAAAGAAATGACATATAGTAAAAGAAATATATGGATACGAAGAAATGAAAGTACGAGAGTAACAGTAATAAGACATGAAAATAAGACACGCCCGCTTAACCACTACCTTTCTATCCTAGTTCTCAACATCTATACCTTTCTATCAAGGGTCATGTCCTCAGTAAGTTGAAGTAGCGACATGTCATGCCTAATCACCTCTTCTCAATACTTCTTAGGCCTCCCTCTACCTCTTCTCAACTCCCCCATTGCCAACCTCGCACACCTCCTCACTGGGGCATCTATGCACCTCCTTTTCACATGCTCGTACCATCTCAATCTAGCTTCCCTCATCTTGTCCTCTACAGGTTCCACTCCCAACTTTTCCCGAATATCAACATTTATTATCTTATCCAACCAGGTATGTCCACACATCCATCTCAGCATCCTCATTTTCGCTAATTTCATCTTCTGGACATGGGTGTTCTTGACAGGCCAACATTCAGCCCTATATAACATAGTAGGTCTAACCACCACTCTGTAGAACTTAACCTTAAGTCTTACTAGCACCTTCTTATTACACAAAAATCCTAAATTGATCCTCCATTTTATCCATCTTGCTACAATATGGTGTATGATATCTTTGTTTATCTCACCATTACCTTGGATAATAGATTTGAGGTATTTGAAATTCCCTTTCTTAGGGATGACTTGTGGATCCAACCTCACTTTCACGTCTGCATCATGAGTTGTGTCGGGAACTTGCATTCCAAGTACTATGTTTTAGGATCGTAAAAATAATCCAATTATTATAAATTGTCTGAATCGGAAAAAGCCAGAAGATTCATCTATCAATTCTGGCTAATTAGGATTGAAGCGTCCATAATTAATTGATTAATATCCTATATATCCAAACAGGTACGACGAATTTGGACCTATGAATTGGAAATAAAAAGGACTTAACTATGGATCAGCAAATCAAATTAGATGTATGGATCATTAGTAGAGGCGTCTAGCCTAACATTTAGCTGAGGAATAGTGCGTCCACTTTATTATCTTATAAGGTCTGCCTAATTTTTTTACTATGATGGTATAGTCGTATAGAAGCGAGCTTGCATATTATTTTGGCCACCAAAATTTAAACAAAATAGAAAAGTCAAATTAACATTTTTCGCCTTCATTATTTGAGAATGACATTGATATATTATGTCTAGCTTTATTGATCGATATGTCACTTCCTAAATTCTACTCGGTTCGCAACCAACGAAAAGGCAAAATTCATTTCATTTATTTGAACCAGAAGGAGGAGACTAGGAGTCACGTGGACCGGCAGATTTTCGAACGGTTTGATTCATATCTTGAATCAAACTTCCGTCTCATATTTCTATCCCATCCTTGGGCAACTAACAAAGAGATGTTACTGCTTAAAATTACCATGAGACAAAATAATCAAATAGTAGAATCAGTTACTTGTGCCCCATGAGATGATTTATCATATGGTGTTGCAGATTTACATGAGAACTTGGCAAAGCTACCAAAACTCTCAATCCCCATGGCCCTCTTCGGCAGGAACAGAGTGCTTAATTTCTTTCAAGTCCTCAGGCATTCATAATCCTATCAGATAAATATCCAATGTTGTCCCTTATGTATTGAGTAATCGTCCAATCAAGTTTAATGATGTGATTTCTAGTTGTTACCCAAAAAACTTTAATGATGTGAAGAACAAGATAAATTAATAGAGAAGAAGCAGTGGTATGTCAATTAGGAGCCAAGTCAGTGCAAATTGAGCAGGAGTAGAATCACAATTTGCAGATAAATTGGCAACTAGTGCATAGAAAGCTTTGTTCTTCTGTAAATTCTACGTGCTGAACCTTGGAACATACGTTCAAACAAGTAAAACTAGCCTTTTTACACCATCCTCCTCTTCAAACATTATCTAGTTTAAGTAGCTTCTGTGCATTCTTGCTGAACAAATTTCCCTATGATTTCTCTGGGATGTCGCTCATAAACAAGACAAGTTATGGATAAGCTGGGACAACAACTGGACAGTCCTAAAATACCACAAGTATGTTGGACGGTGAGGAAAATATTGGAAGCACGAGATATATCACTGATCAAGTACAAAGCAGCTTACTAGGGGGAAAGAGCTTAATTACACAGATCTATCTACAACTACTTGAAATGTATGATGTTCAGCTAACGACTACTGACAGACTGCTTAAATGGGGAATTAATGTTGATCCACTATGTGTGTAAGAGGCTGATAAGGAAAGAATTAGTGATAAGGAAAGAATTAGAGTTTAATTAGCAATGTGTAATATTTTCCTTATTAGAGTTTAGATCTTGGTCTCCTATTAGGTTTAGGTTTTCTC
>ML431791.1:0-34274 GCA_005239525.1 Nicotiana knightiana
CTATGTGGTTTGAGTACCAGCTGTTCATTCCTAGACAATTCCATGGTGTCTTGTTGCTGTGGACCAGGATCAGGGCTAGGTTGCATATGTTGAATTCCTTCTATCATGTTGCTTGGGGTAGTTGAACCTGGTCCATCACCTGTTCCACCTTCTATGTTTGCTTCAATGTGATAACTACTTCTCATCAGTCCAAGCTCCTCATCTTCTGGTTCCTGTCTCTCAGCAAGAGTGTTAGTTTCATCAAAGACAACATGTACACATTCTTCTACACAAATAGTTCTTTTATTATATACTTTATAAGCTTTGCTATGTGATAAATATCCCAAGAATACTCCCTCATCACTTCTGGGGTAAAATTTTCCTAGGGAATCTTTGCCATTATTATGCACAAAACACTTGCATCCAAAAGCCCTAAAGTGGGATATGTTGGGCTTTCCCTTTAAGTAATTCATAAGGAGTTTTCTCTACCAGAGGTCTGGTCATGCATCTATTGACTATGTAACAAGCAGTATTTATTGCTTCAGCCCAGAAACTGTGAGGTAGTTTGCTAGATAGAAGCATGGTTCTTGTCATGTCCTCAAGAGTTCTGTTTTTCCTTTCAACAACCCCATTTTTCTATGGGGTTCTAGGAGCAGAAAAGTTATGATTACCACCATGTTCATCACAGAACTCAGCAAACTTAGCATTCTCAAATTCAGTACCATGGTCAAATCTTATTGATGCTAGTTGATGTCCTAATTGATTTTGAGTTTTCTTGACAAATGAGGTGAACATATCAAATGCTTCATCCTTAGATGCCAGGAATAAGGTCCAAGTGAACCTTGAATAATCATCAACTAGCACCATCACATATCTCTTACCACCTCTACTCAGAGTTCTCATAGGACCACATAGATCCATATGAACCAGTTCCAACAGCCTGGTGGTACTGACTATTTTCTTACTTTTGAAAGAGGACCTTACCTACTTCCCCCTGACACATGCCTCACAAACTTTGTCCTCCTTGAACTTAATGTTAGGAAGTCCTACCACTAAGTCCTTAGAGACTAGTTTGTTAAGTTGATTTAGACTCTCATGACCAAGTCGTTTGTGCCACAGGAGGGGATCACTGTCAACACACTTACGCAAGTGAGTTCATTGTCAGATAGTGTGGACAAGTCTATGACATAGATGTTATTCATTCTTTTTCCCTGCAAAACAATCTTGTCAGTAATCAAGTTAATCACAAAATATTTTGTGGAAGTAAAAGCAACCATGTTACCTCTGTCACACAGTTTTGATACACTGATCAGGCTATATTTCAAGCCATCTACTAGATACACATGTTCAATGGATCGTGTGTCATCCTTACCTACCTTACCAACCCCAATAATTTCACCTTTATTTCCGTTTCCAAAGGAGACATTTCCTCCTTTGAGACTTTCAAGTGAAAGGAACTGTTCCATGTTCCCAGTCATATGCTTTGAGCAGCCACTATCCAAATACCAAATTTGGCTGCCTCCTCTCACTTGAACCTACAAAAGAATCAGGGGTTAGTTTTAAGAACCCAAACTAGTTTGGGTCCTTTTCTATGAGGGAATGGATGAATCAAATTTTTCCTGGCCCAACTTGGTAGCCAGTTTTTCCCTTTTACAACCCTCTCATTTTTTTGACTGGCCTTCTCTTTTGCAGTACACTCATATTTGTAGTGTCCAGACTTACCACAATGGGTGAATATTTTATTCTCAGAGAGAGTGAGATACTTTCTTTTGGGATCCCACTTTGCTAATTGACTTCCAAAGCCAATCCCTCTCCGGTTGCTACTATGATTCTCTTGAAGCCATATAAGGGCATCAGAGGATTTATTCCATTTATGAGTTCGATCTAATTCATGTTTGACTTTACCAAGTTCTTCATTAAGAGTTCTTATCTGTTCATCCTTGGCATACATCTTATCTTTTAGTTTTCCCACGTTTTCTTCTAACATGATATGAGAATAATCAAAAACCTTTTTACTGGATCCTAGCTTTAGCTTTAAGTTTTCAGATTTNTGGAACTTTGCTTTTAGCATTGCACATTCTTTAGATAGTTGATCCTTCTCTTTGGTTGTTTCCTAAGAATCATCTATGAAATCAAGTAGCAACTCAGAGAGTTTTTCCTTAGATAGGAACTTTACTTTGTTTTTAAGATGGGAGATACTTACCTCTGGTTCTTCATGTGATTCCTTGTCAGATTCTCCAATTTCCATGAGCGCCTGATCTTCAGTCTCCCCATCTTCTGATTCCTCATCTGAACTTCCCCCCAAGGCAGCAACCATAGCCTTTGTTGTGGTTTTCTTGGGTTGGACCTATTCCTTCTTCCTGTTTCTTCTTTCATATCTCTCCTTTTTCCATTCTACTTCCCATTGAGGACGGTTTTTGATGAGATGGTCAGTCTTACCACATTTGTAGCATCCCTCATTGGTTGGCCTTTCTGGAGCTTTTGCTTTGTTGTAGTTTCCTCCTCTAGAGATTCCCTTCTTCCTCATGAGAAAGTTTCTGAATTCTTTGGTAATCATGGCTATCTCATCATCCTCCAGATCTGCTCCCTCAGTGATTCTTAGTGACTTCTCTCCTTCTTAGGACCATCCATCTTCATTGTCTGCCTTCTTAGTTCATAGGCAGTGAGGTTTCCAATCAGCTCATCCAATCTCAGGGTTGCCATATTTTTGCATTCCTGGATAGCAGTGTTTTTCTTTCCCAAGAAATAGGCAAGACCCTTGTCAAGATCTTCTCAATCCTGTCCTCTTCAAGAATGACTCTTCCAAGAGACTTCAGTTCATTAGTCAAGGTTGTGAACCTTGTGTACATCTCTTGGATAGTCTCTCCTTCTTTCATAGTGAAGTTTTCATACTAAGAGTATAGTAGAGTACCTCTTGACCTTTTTACATGAGGTGTTCCTTCATGGGATACTTGCAAGGTATCCCAAATCTCTTTGGCAGTGGTGCAGCTTTGGATTCTGCTGTACTCGTCTGGACCTAGTCCCCACACTAGCCATTTTTTGGCCTTTGCATTCTTCTCCCGTTTCTTTAGATCCTCAGCAGTGCATTCAGCTCTAGTCTTTGGTACATCTATACCTTCAGCAGTCTTCATCATGGTAGCTAGAGGACCATCAGTGACTATGTCCCAGAGTTCATAGTCTTCTCCAATCAGGTGGTCCTTCATCCTTTTTTTTCACCAAGAGTAATACTGGCCATTGAAGAGTGGTGGCCTTGCAGTTGATTGACCCTCCCAGTTTCCAAGTGGTGCACTCATCTTGATCTTCTCCAAGGTGTTAGCCTTTTAAGGATAACCTTCTCTGATACCGATTGATGTTTTAGACGTCAATACCACACAAGAAGATAGGCTACTTTGTGTGGTACCCAATTTTCGAGTGCTGTCTCAATAGAAGAACCTGGTTCTTCTTGGTGTTCTAACTACTACCACACAAGAAGATAGGCTACTTTGTGTGGTACCCAATTTTCGAGTGCTGTCTCAATAGAAGAACCTGGTTCTTCTTGGTGTTCTAACTACTACTATTGCGGAATAATAAAAGCAGTAAAGTAAAAACACAGAGATTTTTACGTGGAAAACACCTGGATCAGAAGGTGAAAAAACCACGACCTACTCCTCAGTAGGATTTTCTCAAACTCTTCACTAAAACTCTAAGCCAAACGGACTTACAAAATAAACTCTTTTGTAATCCTAGGACTAACTCTAATCCCTTTGTAGTAACTAGCCCCTAGCTAATTTTTACAAGCTTCAAGTTAACTCTAACTTGAACAATGCGTACCTATTACAATTGCTTCTATGAAAGCTGAAAAGATACAATATTAAAATTCCTACTACAACCAACTACACTCAATGAAAAACGAGATGGAACTGGTTCTTCTAGCTGGTCTGTAGCCTTTGTGTCGCACAATAATTGTGCTTGCAAAATATCTGGGAATTTTGCTCAGCTCTTGATTCACTTTTGCACTTGTGCGTTCTTGATTCAAGCAAGAACACTTCAATTATTTATAAAGTTAGTTGAGTTCTGGTCCGACTCTACCTGGGAGAACAAGTTCTTATCAAACTCAACTTCCTTCCTTCATTTCTGTCCTTGCTGAATTTGACTTCTATTCTTTCAGGAATTTGAAACCTTTTCGCATTAGAAGATACTCTTCTTGTTCATTGATACTTCACAATCACATTCATCTCCTATGCATATAAGGTTTGTGTGCCAACTCGTCAGGTCAAGTATGTGTGCTTTGCTGGACCTGATTCAAATGGTCATACATTTGGCAATCTTCAAAACTATGCAATGACTTGGGTCAAAAACTTCCAAATACGTGAAACAATATTTAACAACAACTTGACGAAAACAAGTAGACATGGAGGCATCAAAATCACGAAAACAATCAAGACAGGAATATAGTGAATTGGAATCGGGGAAGGGATCATGTTAAAAAGATAATTTGGTGGTGCATAGATACTCGTCACTTCACCTATACACCACACACATGAAATTTCACATAGCATTTAAGTTGGGGATTCCTATTCCCTCAAGTCAAGGTTAAACCAAACACTTACCTTAATTCCGCAGGCCACTCACTGCTCAACTGCAGCTTTTCCTTTAGAATTTGCCTCTAACCCACTCAAATCTAATCATAATTGGTTCAATATCATCAATTATTGCTAAAGAAATTCACTTTAATGAAAAACTATGATTTCCTATGTTCAACTATCAAAAGACAAAAATCGACCCCGGGCCCGCTTGGTTTAAATTCGAGGTTCGGACCAAAATCGATTTACCCATTCTCCCCTGAGCTCGGATATAAAATTAGTTTTGTAATCCGGCCTCAATTGGATGTCTAAAATCCCAAATTTTACCATGAAAGTTCTAGGTTTTTGGTTGAAATCTTGTAAAAAGTTGTAAATATTTGAAAGAGCGTAGTTAGGAATCACTTACCTATAATTTGGAGAAGTTTGAGTCTTTGGAAAATCATCTATGGAGGTTTTGGGTTTGAGAGAATTGAAAAATGGGTGAAAATCCTGTCTAAAATCCCACTTAACAGGTTGCGGTTATCGCAAATGCGATCAGGGGTTTGCAATTGCGAAACCTTCAAAATTACTGCTTTCCTCGCATTTGTGAACTAAATGTCGCATTTGCGACTTCTGGGATTCTGGGCAGTCTTCGCATTTGCGAAGTAAATCTCGCATTTGCGAGGATGGCCTTCCCAGGCCTGGTTGCGAAAAAAAATGTTGCATTTTCGAGGTAAGATTTCTAAGTTCTAAACACTCCGTAACCTACCTAAAACTCACCCGAGCCCTTGGGGCTTCAAACCAAACATGCATGCAAGTCTAAAAACATCATACGGACTTGCTCGTGCGATCAAATCACAAAAATAACATTTAAAACTACGAATTCAATCTCAAAACTCATGATTTTTCTCAAGAACACTTATATTTCACTATTTCTCAACTGGATGTCTGAATCACATCATATCAACTCCGATTTCTCACCAAATTTCACAGATATGATATAAATGTCATAATAAATATGTACCGGACTCCGGAACCAAAATACGGCCCGATACCAACGAGTTCACACATTAATTCATTTCTTTATTTTCTTAAAATCCAGCAAAACAATTTTCTTCAAAATTTGATTTCTAAAGCTAGGGACCTCAGAATTCAATTGCGGGCATACGCCAAAGTTCCATATTTTGCTGCGGACCTTCCGGGATCGTCAGAACACGGGTCCAGGTCCATTTACTCAAATGTTGACCAAAGTCAACAAAAAAATTAAATTTTTAACTCTAAAAACTATCATTTCTTATATTCTCACATAAAATCTTTCCGGATTCACGTCCGGACTATGCATGCAAATCGAGGTAAATAAAATTTATCTTTTTAAGGCTAATGAGCCTGGAATGGAGTCTTAATTCATAAGATGATCCTTTGGGTCATTACAACTTTGCTCGGGTGTTTGCGGGCATGAGTAGCTTCATATGATGTATTATGACTTATGTGAATCGGTTGTTTTGGTTCTCAGGTTATTCGGAATCGGTTTGGAAGAATGAAATTCATTGTTGAGGCTTTGAGTTGAAAGAGTTGACCAAGTTTGATTTTTTGAGAATTTGACCCTGGAACGGAGTTTGATGGTTCCATTAGGTCCGGATGTTAATTTTGGACTCATTCGTATGCCCAGATTTGCATTTGGATGTTTCTAGTAGGTTTCGGCGCAAAATGGCGAAAGTTGGAAATTTGAAGGTTTGGAAAGTTCATAAGTTTGACCAGAAGTTGACTTTGAGGATATCGGATTCGGATTGTGGTTCCAGAAATCGTAATACCTTAGTCATGTCATTTGGGACTTGTGTGCTAACTTTTGGGTCCATTCCGGGATGATTTAATATGTTTCGGCACGAGTTTTGGAAATTTGAAAGTTCAAGTTCATAAATTTTGATTTGGGGTGTGATTCGTAATTTCGATATTTTTATGTGTGTTTTGAGCCTCAAGTAGGTTAGTGTGCTGTTATGTGTCCTCTAGGTATGATTGGACGAGGTCCCGAGGGGCTCGGGCGTGTTTCGGATTAATTTCAGATCATTTTCTTCATGGTTACAGCTGTTGGTTCTAGTGTTCCGCACCTGCAATTGATATTGCGCAGGTGCGATGGCCGCAGATGCGAGCCAAGTTTCGCAGATGCGAGATATCACTTAAGAGTGGAGGTCCGCAGATTCAGAGGTATTTGCGCAGAAGCACGACCACAGATGCGATCAGGGCCATCGCAGAAGCGGCTCTTTCGCAAATGCGAGTCCATCATCCGCAGAAGCGGAAGTCGCAGATGTGACATTTTAACTACAAATGAGGAATAAATGTGACGAATTATAAAACTTGAGGGCTTTGGTTCTTTTTTCATATTTGAGAATGGGACTCGGATTGAGGCGCTTTTTGAAGCAAGTTTCATCACAAGGATTAGGGTAAGTGCTCTGTACCCAGTTTTGATTTCATTTCATGAATCTATCTTCATTTTTGGCAATTAGTTGTTGAATTATAAAGAGAAATTGGGGGGTTTGGCCTAAAGTTTCATAATATGAATTTTTGAGTTTTGAACATCAAATTGGAGTCGGAATTGAGTGAAACTAGTATGGTTGGACTGGTAACTGAATGGGTTGTCAGATTTTATGAGTTTTTTCGGGTTTCGAGGTGCGGTCTCGAGTTGGGCTTTTTGGCCGATTTCGGTTTTTGTTTCAAGATTTGATCTTTTACGATCGGGATTGGTTCCTTTAGCATTGTTTGATATGTTTGAATTATTGTTGGTTAGTTTGGAGCCGTTCGGAGATCGGAACACGCGGAATGGCATCTTTGGAGTATCGCTTGGCTTGCTCAGCATTGGCAATGGCTCGTTCGAGATAAGTAACTCTTCTAAACTTAGTGATGAGGGTATGAAACCCCGCATTACGTGTTGTGTGATTGGTATTGAGGTGACGCACATGCTAGGTGATGGGCGTGTGGGAGTGCACCCTACAAATTGGGACTGTTGTTCCCATGTCATTGTATAGTGGCGATATGTTTGTTGATATCTGTGTTTTCACCATGTGGTAAAGTAAATGAGATGTCAATCATGCTAGGTATCATGTTTAGGCTTTATGCCGATGCTGTTGGGACCCATAATGGTCGTTTCTTGCTGTCATTTCACTAATTTCATTGATATTTTGTACTCACTCATATTCATGCATTCATATCATATCTCAGTCTCAGTTGTTATTTATTGATGCATCATATCATTGATGTCGGGCTAGTTTCATGACATTGTGAGCCCCTGAGTGAACCCCTGAGTGGGACTGGAGAGATGGAAGACTGAGTGAGGCCGGGGGCCTATTTGTGAGGATATTTATACCCCAACACGTGAGTTGTCCGTGCAACACGTGAGTTGTCCGTGCGGATCCAGGTATTGATGTCATAACACATGAGTTATCCGTGCATCAAGTGAGTTGTTCGTGCGGATCCAGATATTGATATTATAGCACGTGAGTTATCCGTGCATATTATAACGCTTGGGCTATAGGATCCCCTCCTGAGTCTGAACACCCCCAGTGAGCGCAGTCGACTATAAATGTGTATGGGTCGGGCTGCATGTCGCAGCGGTTATTGTACAACGCTGAGTGTCTGAGTGTGCTGAGCATTGAGCAGTGAGATTGAGTACTCTGAGAGTGTGAGTACATGATTCATCTATGAGATACATGGCATTGGCATGCACACATGACATACAAGCATAGAGATGCATTTTTCCTCATGCAATATAGTATCACGTCATCCATGACTTATTATACACATTGATATGTGGGCATAGAGAGGAATTTTATAGTTTTTATTTGGAAAAAAAATGAAAAATCTTATTTATTGTTGAAAGGATTTCAGGAAAAAACACAGTTTTCAAATTTACCTGTATTTCGTCATTTTCGGCAAATGATTTGAGTTCTCGCTAAAATATTTGAAAAGCATGCTTATTTTTCTGGGACTGGGAACGAGTTGAGCATTTTACTTCTGAGATACCCCTTTTATTACTTGTATTATGGTTTTATGAATTGTTGTAGAATACCGGTATTGGACCCGACCTTGTGATAGCTCGTCACTGCTTTCAACTTAAGGTTAGGTTTGTTACTTAATCTGTACATTGGGTCGGCTGTACTGATACTACACTTCTGCACATTGCGTGAAGATGTTTGCCGTTGTTGTTGTTGTGTTCGTTGGACGCTGGATTTGAAGAAGTATCAGTGTCCCTGATGAAGCTGCCTCACTTGTTCGGGGTAGTCTTTGATTACGAAACTCTGTTTATGTACGTTTCCAACAGACCACATATTTATTTCATTTAAGTTTTGTAAACTCTATTCTTAGAAGCTCATGATTTGTACTACCAGTCCTTGGGAAAATTTATAAAATTCAGTAAATTACTTCATTTAATTGTCTTGTTAATATAATTGAAATTGGATAACTATTAGTTGTCTTACCTAGTGAGTTGAGTTAGGTTCCATCACGACTGTTGGATTTGGGGTCGTGACAAGTTGTATCAGATATCTAGGTTCATAGGTTCTACAAGTCATGAGCAAGTATCTAGTAGAGTCTTGCGGATTGGTATGATGACGTCCATACCTATCTTCGAGAGGCTATAGGACATTTAGGATATACTTCCCATCTTTCTTTCATTGTCGTGCAGTATTGATTCATCTTGAAGTGTAACTCCTTGAAATCATTCCACGCATTCGTGTGCGCGTATGAGCGCTCGGTATCAGTTGTGCATCAACGGCTTGTTATTTCATGGATGAGGTGCGAGATGTGATTTCAGTGTGTTGATGATGGTCCAGTCTGGAGGACTTGAGACCGGATTTTTTGTCGGTGACCTGAGCACGGAGTTTCAATTGTATGAGCACATGCTTTTGGGACTTATATGTCCGTTGGTGTCCCTATTAGTGGGATTTTTGATTTGATGACTATGTGGTAAGTATGATTTGACTGCGAGATTGTGTTCGGATTGATCGAATATGGCGTGAAGGGTTTACTTGAGATGTAGCAAGGACTAATGGGTGTTTGATTTCTATCTTGATCTGGCGTATGGCCTCGAGTTATGGGTGTGTTGAAAGATTTCTCATTCTCTTTAGTTGTGAAGTGAATTAGATCTTCATGTCGTGTTATGAGTTCAGCTCATGAAGATTAAGTGATTGCATAATAGTTATGACTGTGGAAGGGCATAGAAAGATGTCAGATGGAGGCTAAGCGGGTGGTTTATCTCCTACGGGGTGTCCTGAGGTTGTGTGATACCTATGTTGTTTTGTAACGAGTTCTCTTTTACATGTGGATTATATGTGTTGCAATTTGAGTTTGGGTGGCTTATGAGAGTTGGCTTGACTACTACAAGGATGAATGCGAGATTTGCAGATGATTTAAGGTATTATATGGGTGGTGTTAACTGAGCTTATGAAGGATTTAGTTGAATCTAACTATGATATGGTGGAAGTAATAGAGTATGATCACTGCGAGTTATTGTGTGTTTTGATCTACGTCTTTGAGACAAGTGGGGGAGTCTGCAATTGATAAATTTATTGCACGATTATGTGTTGTATTGGTTTCAGTTGAGGTATATTGGTGAATCAGTTATGACTTGCATGCGGTGGAATTTGAGAATGAATCGAGTAAGGGAATTTCTGGATGCGAGTTGCATTACACTCTATGGGTATATGGGAATCATGGAATAATTGAATCGTTAGTTGTGAAGGATGTAGTGTGCATGGAGTAGGAAATCGCTTGGTTGCTTAGGAGTGTGGTTTACTCCCTTGGGTGTTAGTGTGCTAATGGGGTACAGGTCGTTCTATCCGTTTGGTTGGTTTAATCGAGCTTTGAGAAGAGTGGATGACTCTCGAGTATGGTTCTAATGGATTCAAGATTTAAATGTAGCGATTGGAATTTTCAAGATTGGTATATGGCTAGGAACTGAGAGTTACATTGGACGGTGTCGAGACTTGTGGCATTTTTAAACCATTTGGGGATTTTTGCATTTCAGTATCAAGAGGGTGAAGAAAACAATTTTAGGTTCACTTGAGGTCTCTTTAGAGTGGGTGTCTCGATTGTGGTGCTTAAGAGGGAAGTTAGCGGCTTATGGGCCTTAGGACGTTGTGGTTTTACTCTAGGGTCTCTAGTGTGGTGAATTTTTTGGCTAAGGATCGTGGTGTTCTAGCAGGGAGAAGTATCACTTTGAAGGAAATTTGGAAGGGACTTGGAGAACTAGGACGGCTTGGTAGTAGGTTGGACCAGCATAGTAATGGATATAATCAGTTCTTTGGGTACTTATGATGTGGCTAGTCTCTACTGGTGTTTCGTGACAATGTTCTTGGGTTATGGCAGCCTGCGTGGCTGGGTGGAGTTAGAGAGGTTGAAATCTGATATCTTGGTTATGTGCGAATGAGTCTCGAAGGGTTCTCGATGATATCCACCACGGTTCAGGGTGTATATTTCCTATCGGTGTGTGGAACATGTGGTGTATTGTGATTATCTCCAGGATGAAATCATTAGGAAGGTCTTTGGCTAATTGAGTATGTACTTGCTGGTGACCCGGAGTGGACTATGAAGTTCTTGTATTTTTCATATGATGTCATGGTAGATGCAGTGTGTTATGTGGGATTGAGATTTGCATGTGCTAGGTCACATTTTAGTTTTGGAGGGAAGGTCATAAATTTGTAGGCAGCATGGACAGTTTCGGATGACTAAGTAAATGATGGTACTATTTGGTGTGACTTAAAAAGTGTATATATTTCAAAAGAGGTAATGTGTTTGATTTATGGATACTTCACTGGTACTGCGGCACTCTCCTAGTTGATTGACTGCTGGTATTCATATTTTGCTATGTGATAAGGAAGAATTATAGAAGTATTTCCTCACGGGATGATCGTATGTGAGAGATGTGTTAGACATTCTAGCGGTGGAGTTGGGATCAGATATGGTGATTCGTGTGTCCTATGGATTTGGAGATTGGGAGTCCTCAGAAGTGGATTGTTTCATGGTTATGGACTGTGAAGTCATGGCTGAAGCTAGCCAGATGATAGTATGTGTTATGATTCGTTCATTGTGGGATTTCAGAGGCTTATTTATCTATGTATGGGTGCCCAGAGTTGAATTGGGGGTCCATTGGTAGGCCCAGTTAGACATAAGGTTTATTACAGGCATTGGGTTGTTCTGAGCAGTTTCTGTGATCAGAGATTGTTGCTATGAGTATTTGAGCTATGAGGTATATCATGCGATGGTGTCTTGGATTATGGTTATGGATTGATACAGTTTGTTCAGACTTATACAGTGAGTAGGTTTCAGGATTCATATCTTATACAAAGTTCCGGATGAGTGAAAATTAGTTTCTAAGGCTTGTGGGCTCGGTTGAATTGAGAAATTTCAGTTATGCTCTGTTATCGGACCTATATGGGATAGGGTAACGTGGGATCACCCCCAGGTATGTACATGGTGAGGTTATGCGGCGGTTTGATGGTTTTGAGAACAACTCTTGGCATGTTCGAGGATGAACGCATGTTTAAGTGGGGGAGGATGTGACGACCCGACTGGTCATTTTGAGAATTTGCACTTTGCTCGGGTGTTTGCAGGCATGAGTAGCTCCGTATGATGTATTATGACTTATGAGAATCATCGGTTTTGGTTCTCAAGTTATTCAGAATCAGTTTAGAAGAATGAATTTCATTGTTGAGGTTTTGAGTTGAAAGAGTTGACCAAGTTTGACTTTTTAAGAATTTGACCCCGAAACGGAATTTTGATGGTTCCTTTAGGTCCGGATGGTGATTTTGGACTCGGGCGTATGCCCGAATTTGCATTTGGATATTTCTAGAAGATTTCGGCGCAAAATGGTGAAAGTTGGAAATTTGAAGGTTTGAAAAGTCCATAAGCTTGACCGGAAGTTGACTTTGAGGATATCGGATTCCGATTGTGGTTCCGGAAATAGGAATAGCTTAGTCATGTCATTTGGGACTTGTGTGCAAATTTTGGGTCCATTCTGGGATGATTTGATATGTTTCGGAGCGAGTTTTGGAAATTTGGAAGTTCAAGTTCATAAATTTCGATATGGGGTGTGATTCGTTATTTTGATGTTTTTATGTGTGTTTTGAGGCCTTGAATAGGTTCGTGTTCTGTTATGTGTCATGTGGGTATGATTGGATGGGGTCCCGAGGGGCTCGGGCGTATTTCAGATTGATTTCAGATCATTTTCTTCAATGTTGCAGCTGCTGGTTATGGTGTTTCGCACCTACGATTGGTATTGCGCAAGTGGGATGGCCAAAGATGCGATCCAATTGTCGCAGATGCGAGATTTCACAGAAGAGTGGAGGTCCACAGATGCAGACGTATTTGCGCAGAAGCGTGACCGCAAATGCGGTCAGGGCCATCGCAGAAGTGGCTCTCTCGCAAATGCGAGTCCATCATCCGCAGAAGCGGAGGTTGCAAATGTGACATTTTAACCGCAAATGCGGAATAACTGGGCAGAGTTATAAAAATCGAGGGCTTCGGTACTTTCTTCATATTTTGATATGTGGGACTCGGATTTGTCACGACCCAAATTTCCCTCCGCTGGGTATCGTGATGGCACCTAGTCTTAGGGACTAGGTGAGCCTAACATTTCCACTGAACAACAACAATAATAAAGGAATTATAACAGTCTCGATATAGAAATCTTGACAGAGTTTACAATTTCCCAAAATACGGTAAATACAAGTCATAAGCTCTACGACATCTTTCAACTGAATCTAAATACAACTATCTAGAAATAATAAGTACAGTTGACATAAACAGGAAGGTGACTCTGAAGCCTGTGAAAGCTGCAGCAGGTTTACCTTGAGTCTCCTCATCAACGATCCACGCAGCTAATAACAACAATCACCTGGATCTGCACACAAAAATGCGCAGAAGTATAGCATGAGCACACCACAGCGGTGCCCAGCAAGTATCAAGACTAACCTCGGTAAAGTAGTGACGAGGACTAGTCAAGACACCACTGGTCTAATAAGTAAAGAGACATAAATGTACAAATGACCGAAAGATAATATCTATCTAAATATTTTTCGATATAGTTAACAGTACGATCGAATAATACGGAAGAAAATTCAATAATTACGATCAACGGACAGCATAATAGAAATACGCAAAGAGAATGGAAAGAATGCAAGCCAAATGTTGGGAATCACAACCCAATAAAACACTAGAAACTTAGTACTGCATCAATTTATTCACGTCAGACCTTAGCCAATAAACTCAATAAAACTGGTCAAACCTTCGAGTGAAAACCTTTAAATCGTGAGTTTATTTCGAAAACTTTAAAGATATAATCATTTCGGAATAGAGAAATTTCTTCTTTGAAACATACTTTCTCTGAATGTATATTTATATATTTTTATAAAGAGAAATCTTTAAAACATAGTCTCTTCAAANATTTCTTCTTTGAAACATACTTTCTCTAAATGTATATTTATATATTTTTATAAAGAGAAATATTTAAAACATAGTCCCTTCAAAATACGTGGTGTTCAAATATACTTTCCCAAATATTATTCTTTCAAATATCATTTTTTCTGCAAGACAAATACTTTTCAAATATACTTTCGAAATAGAAGTCCTTCTGACATAACTTTTCCTGGAGATAATTGCTTTTCAGCTATATATACATATATATAAAACCAATGATAAAACCACCGGTACTCAGTCCGTAACTCAGAACTTTTCATGCAATGCAGTATAGGAGGAAAGCTCCCGGAATACGTCTGTAGTCCCAATTTAAATATGCAATGCAGTACAGGGGGAAAGCTCCCGGATCTTCGTCCGTAGTCCCAATTTAAATATGCAATGCAGTACAGGGGAAAAGCTCCCGGATCTCCGTCCGTAGTCCCAATTCAAATATGCAATGCAGGCACTGAGGAAAACAACCAGTATGCGACAGAAACAACATACATTGCCACAACAGGCGCAAAAGCAAACAAGACCGAATGCAAAGTGCGATGAGCAAATCAATACAAAGACTTAAATCACAAAAATGGTAAAAACTCACTCATAAGAAGTAGCCACTGAAAGGAAAGCCAAGCACAAGAGAAGCAGCATAACAAGGGGAAAACAAGACAAATATAGCAACGATTCTATATATTCAAGTTCACAACCAAGAAACCAAATCATCCCGGCAAGGAAATCAGCTATAACCAATCTCACTTAGACAATTAGCTTCACCAAATAGACTCAGCTTGAACAAATGCTCAGTAAATAGGCAACATCAAAGAAATATCATCAACATGGGCCGTCATCAATTAAACCTAAGTAGTACTTAAGGAAAAATTATTTAAATCACAATGTACGACTCACGGACATGCTTGACACCAACGTATAGATATTCCAATTACTGTTAGACAATTATAAGGCGAGATTATACTAGTTTTAGTCACATAAGCAGGGTATGAAGAAAGATTTAGTATAACGGTAGGAAAGGCAAGTATTCATTTAAGTCAATTAAAATCAAATAAGAAACAAGGAATGCTAGGCAAGTAACTTCTAATTTGAGCAGGAAGAGATGAAACTAGAAATCAGGAATTCAGATATAACACTTTCAATTCACACACGGAGAACATAAGGACCTAAAATCCTAAAAGGGCAATCTATTTGCAAATAAGTCCGAGTACGCACTCGTCACCTCGCGTACGCGGGCTACAATCAACATAGAGGACTCAATCCTAAGGTGTAGTTCCCCCACACAAGGTTAGGCAAGATACTTACCTCGACTCCAAGAATCCAAATCAAGCCTCTAGCACCGATTTTCCTTTCGAACCCAACTCCAAATTAATTGTATCTAGACATAATCGACTCAATAACATCAATAAATTCTAAACAATTCAATTTCAATGCCTAATTATAGATTTTTCAACATTCTTCCAAGATTTTCAAAAATCGACCCCGGGCTCGCTTGGTCGAAACACGAGGTTCGGACCAAAACCCGATCACCCATTCACCCACGAGCCCGAATATATAATTTATTTTGAAATCTGACCCCAAAACAAGGTCAAATTCCCAAATATTCAAAAAGCCCTAACTCTACCCAAAATCTCAATTTCTACCTTTGATTTCCTTTTTAGGCCTAGAATATAATAGATGCTGATGAAAAATGGAAGAAAACAATGTTAGAATCACTTACCTAAGAGGTTATGGTGGAAGAACTCTTCAAAAATCGTCTATGGGGTTTGGAGAAGAAGAGGGTTGTGGGAAATGGGTTTATTCCCGTAACTATTTTGTTTTTGAACTAAGGAAATCACTGGGCGAATTTACCTTACGCAATCGCGATGGGTGGGACGCGATCGCAGACCTTAATGACTCCCATGCTACGCAATCGCCAAGAAAGTAACATGATCGCAGAGTGAACTGGATGCTGACCTACGCGATTGTGACCTACAAACCGCGTTCGCATTGAACATTTGCTACCCAGCCCCCGCCCCTCATTAAACCTACGCGATCGTGACTGTAGGGGTGCATTTGTGTAGAGCAAAGACCCTAACTCTCCGCATTCGCACCCAGCTCTTTGCGACCGCGTAGAGCAAAATAGCCCCCAGCCCAAATTGAACATCGCGATCGCATGCCTTACACCGCGATCGCGAAGAGCAAATAACTGGACACCAGATACAGCAACAAAAAAACAAATTTTGACTAAGTTTCAACACCCCGACGCCTATTCGAAACACACCCGAGACCTCGGGTCTCAAAACTAAATATGCACATAACCTCTACAACATCCTACGGACTTATTTGTGTAATCAAATCACCAAAATAACATCATAAACATCGAATTAAACCTCAAAACAATAAAATTTCTCAAAACTTCTTTAAACATCCAAATTTTGCATTTAAGGTCCGAATCACGTCAAACTAAATTCGTTTCTTACCAAATTTCACAAATAACACATATAAGTCATATCGAACCTCTACCGGGCTCCGGAACCATGATACGGGCCCAATATCACAGGTTTCACCTCAAATTTCATTTTAAAAAACCTTTATATTTTCAGAAAATAATTTTCTTTAAAAATTCATTTCTCGGACTTGGGACTTTCGGGTATACGCTCAAGTCCCATATTTTCCTACAGACCCTCCGGGCTGTCAAATCATGGGTCCGGGTCCGTTTACCAAAAATATTGACCAAAGTCAACTTTACTCAGATAATTAATACAAAATCATCATTTTATCAATTTTTTCCACTTAGCGGCTTCCCGGCTACACGCCCGGGCTGCGCACGCACCGCGAGGTGAGATAAAAGGAGGTTTTTACGACCTCACATCACAGAATTAGCTAGAAAAATATGGGATGACCTTTTGGGTCATAACAATCTCCCCCTCTTAAACAAACGTTCGTCCTCGAATGTGCCAAGATTCACCTTGAACTCATCCAATCACTAATGGTACACTTCCAATACATAACCGCGGTGATCCCACGTCACCCCAACCCACATAAGCCTGATGGAACAATCACAACTGCAATATAACCTTCACATCACCACTGATAAGCCTCATACCTCTACTCCTCACCTTCTACTCATTTACAGAAGACCCGATTCTAAATCCATATCCGGCATTAGCTTCACCAGCTACATCCACTCATGACTACACCCATAAGGCACGACCACACCACATATCACATCACACATAGGCTCAAATAACACTTCCGATCACAACAGCTTCCCGAGATCAACTCAGTATTGGAAATTAGCCTCACATCTGAAGGAATTCTGTTCCAAACCTCATAATATTGATAATGATGCACCATACAAGAAGTCTTCATTATTAAACACCCGAATCACCAAGCCACAACTAACACCACCGGGCACATATCCCGCAACTGAACTAAGGAAACACATAATGAAATGACTGAATATGAAAATAGAAACATATAAAGGATCTATCAAACAAGAGCTCATAGGCACAACTCTCTGTCAATATTGACTTACCAAAAAAAATATAACAAGGAGGAAGAAAAGCATATGAACATATCACAAGGATACCGTTCTGATAAAATTTCCACTGTGGTACTCATCCCTTCAAACATATCGAAACACAAATATCACGAGGACCTCGTCCTCAACTCTGAATTGAAATTGCTCCACTAGTTCATCCCAGCTGATAACATCATAACGTTAACCGAACTTTCATCTCGATGAAGTACCAAATCACAACTCGTAAACAAAATATTTAGGAAAATCACATAAAGCGTACCACGAAGAACAACAAGGACTCCCTTCCAGTTTCACTACCATCAAGAATGAATAAAACAATGATAGACACGGGCTACTACTTATAGAATCTCCCAATAGGAACAAACACAAAATGGAGTGCAAAACATGAAAATCACCCGTAAATGAAACAACAAAGAAGGGAACTCGTCCCGACCAGCAGAACTAAAATGAAATACAATTGGTGCCCCTCCGTAACACATCAAAACATACCTGGGTGATGATATATGGCACAACGGCCTCTATTTTACTATATGAAACACAACAATGGTTCGGGTCTCCCCCTCTTAGGCGCCCTCTACTCACCTAAATACCCTGCTACCACACACCTACCTGAATCTTGGAACAATCTCTCACCCTGCGGCTAATATCTCCACACTAAAAACAATCTCTCTGCCGACATGGCTGTGGAAAAACACACAATACGAATCCTCTGAGACCCATAAGTACCTGAAATCCCATGCGAAGCTGGTAATGCAAACTGAACTGGTTGACCCACAAAACTTCTACCGTGTCGTACCTTGCCTCCATAATACGGACCAGTAGATTTCTCCGATCTACGAGGCCTCATTGCCTCCCGTAACTCTCACCCTGATCTCGTCTGTCCTCTCGCTCCCTGTCCCACGTGCTCTCTAACCGGCAAGGGATCCCTACTACCTGCTGAAACGAGGCATCCTACTCTAACTCTCGAGTCCCGCTGAATCGAATATCATGCTTGAATCTCCCAAGTGACTCTACGGACTCATCTCCTAACTGAAGCAACCAAGCGAAGTGCATGTCTGGCCAATTCACTGAATCTAACGGCATGCTCCAATAGTGACACAGCGCCCTGGCGCAACTGCTCAAACTCCACGCGTCATACATCCCGAAGGAACTGAGGTGCAACCTCTCTCAAAGCATCTCTGAAAGACTAAATCCATGCTAGTGAAGCTAACTCGGCCCGGTTACCCCAACTCATATGCCATCACCAATGATCAACCCACTACTCTGAACATGAGATGTGGCAAAAGCAATCTCGCTCGTCTCCACAATACCCGAAGTACGAAGAATATAGTGACACTCTTCCAGAAAACCCTGGGCATTATCTCCCGCCAATCCAATGAAAGATAGAATGGTGGTACTTCTAGTACCTCTCAATTCCAAGGTATTCTCCCCCCGATGTTGCTACCCTAACTATGGTTGAACTGAAACCAGATGTCGTGCTGTCATGAAAACTGGTACCTGATCGATATGATCTCGCTGCTCTGGAGTGTAGACGATGGGAGTCTGAACTCCTCCCATGATCTGTGAAGAAACTGGTGCACTAGAATCAATCCTGCCTGAGTCAATGTACCAATTATACTCAAAAATTGTGCCCAGGCCTCCTGAAGTCTGGGGTAGCAACAGGCACTTCCAGTACCTATCCCCCAACTAGAACTACTGGCGACTCCTCGACGGTTGCTCTGGTAGGCACCTTAACTGCGGCACGTGCTCCTTGTCGGCCTTTGTCTCTGACCTTTGCGACATTTACTTCGGGGTAAAATCACCAGGAACCATAGTTCGTGTCCTCACCATTGGTGAGTGAATGGAACGATAACTTCAAACTTCAAGATCAATGAATTCACACGATAGAGGTGAAGGAAGTGAAATTGTCCTAATAGTTCCGTAGCCTCTCGAAGATAAGTACAGACGTCTCCGTACCGATCTACAAGACTCTACTATACTCGCTTATGACTTGTAGAACCTATGAACCTAGAGCTCTGATACCAACTTGTCACGATCCAAATTTTCCTCTGTTGGGTATCGTGATGGCACCTAGTATTAGGGACTAGGTAAGCCTGACATTTCCACTAAACAACAACAATAATAAAGGAATTATAACAATCTCGATATAGAAATCTTGATAGAGTTTACAATTTCCCAAAACCCGGTAAATACAAGTCATAAGCTCTACGACATCTTTCAACCGAATCTTAATAAAACTGTCTAGAAATAATAAGTACGATTGGCATAAACAGGAAGGTGACTCCGAAGCCTGCGAACGCAGCAGCAAGGTTACCTTGAGTCTCCTCATCAACGATCCACATAGCCAATAACAACAATCACCTGGATCTGCACACAAAAATGCGCAGAAGTGTAGTATGAGCACACCACAGCGGTGCCCAGCAAGTATCAAGACTAACCTCGGTAAAGTAGTGACGAGGACTAGTCAAGACACCACTGGTCTAATAAGTAAAGAGACTTAAATGTACAAATGACCGAAACATAATATCTATCTAAATATTTTTCGATATAGTTAACAGTACGATCGAATAATACGGAAGAAAACTCAATAATTACGATCAACGGACAACATAATAGAAATACGCAAAGAGAATGGAAAGAATGCAAGCCAAATGTCGGTAATCACAACCCAATAAACACTAGCAAATCAATACTGCATCAATTTATTCACGTCAGGCCTTAGCCAATAAACTCAATAAAACTGGTCAAACCTTCGAGTGAAAACCTTTAAATCGTGAGTTTATTTCGAAAACTTTAAAGATATAATCATTTCGGAATAGAGAAATTTCTTCTTTGAAACATACTTTCTCTGAATGTATATCTATATATTTTTATAAAGAGAAATCTTTAAAACATAGTCCCATCAAAATACGTGGTGTTCAAATATACTTTCCCAAATACTGTTCTTTCAAATATCATTTTTTCTGCAACACAAATACTTTTCAAATATACTTTCGAAGTCCTTCTGACATAACTTTTCCTGGAGATAAATGTTTTTCAGCTATACTTTTAAGTATATGTATATATATCTTTCGGTCCAAATCTCCTCAATGATAAAACCACCAGAACTCAGTCCATAACTCAGAATTTGTCATGCAATGCAGTACAGAGGGAAAGCTCCCGGAATACGTCTGTAGTCCCAATTTAAATATGAAATGCAGTACAGGCAGAAAGCTCCCGGATCTCCGTCCGTAGTCCCAATTTAAATATGCAATGCAGTACAGGGGGAAAGCTCCCGGATCTCCGTCAATAGTCCCAATTTAAATATGCAATGCAGTACAGGGGGAAAGCTCCCGGATCTCCGTCAATAGTCCCAATTTAAATATGCAATGCAGCCACGGAGGAAAACAACCAGTATGTGACAGAAACAACATACATTACCACAACAGGTGCAAAAGCAAACAAGACCGAATGCAAAGTGCGATGAGCAAATCAATACAAAGACTTAAATCACAAAACTTGTAAAAACTCACTCATAAGAAGTATCCACTGAAAGGAATGCCAAGCACAAGAGAAGCAGCATAACGAGGGGAAAACAAGACAAATATAGCAACGATTCTATATATTCAAGTTCACAACCAAGAAACCAAATCATCTCGGCAAGGGAATCAGCTATAACCAATCTCACTTAGACAATTAGCTTCACCGAATAAACTCAGCTTGAACAAATGCTCTGTAAATAGGCAACATCAAAGAAATATCATCAACATGGGCCGTCATCAATTAAACCTAAGTAGTACTTAAGGGAAAATCATTTAAATCACAATGTACGACTCACGACATGGTTGACACCAACGTATAGATATTCCAATTACTGTTAGACAATTATAGGGTGAGATTATACTAGTTTTAATCACATAGTCAGTGTATGAAGAAAGATATAGTATAACGGTAGGAAAGGCAAGTATTTATTTAAGTCAATTAAAATCAAATAAGAAACAAGGAATGCTAGGCAAGTAACTTCTAATTTGAGCAGGAAGAGATGAAACTAGAAATCAGGAATTCAGATATAACACTTTCAATTCACACACAGAGAACATAAGGACCTAAAAATCCTAAAAAGGCAATCTATTTGCAAATAAGTCCGAGTACGCGCTCGTCATCTCGGTACGCGGGCTACAATCAACATAGAGGACTCAATCCTAAGGTGTAGTTCCCCCACACAAGGTTAGGCAAGATACTTACCTCGACTCCAAGAATCCAAATCAAGCCTCTAGCACTGATTTTCCTTTCGAACTCGACTCCAAATTAATCGTATCTAGACATAATCGACTCAATAACATCAACAAATGCTAAACAATTCAATTTCAATGCCTAATTATTAATTTCCCAACATCCTTCCAAAATTTTCAAAAATCGACCCCGGGCCTGCTTGGTCGAAACACGAGGTTCGGACCAAAACCCGATCACCCATTCACCCACGAGCCCGAATATATAATTTGTTTTGAAATCTGACCCCAAAACAAGGTCAAATTCCCAAATATTTAAAAAGCCCTAACTCTACCCAAAATCCCAATTTCTACCTTTGATTTCCTTTTTAGGCCTAGAATATAATAGATGCTGATGAAAAATGGAAGAAAACAATGTTAGAATCACTTACCTAAGAGGTTATGGTGGAAGAACTCTTCAAAAATCGTCTATGGGGTTTGGAGAAGAAGAGGGTTGTGAGAAATGGGTTTATTCCCGTAACTATTATGTTTTTGAACTAAGGAAATCACTGGGCGAATTTACCTTACGCGATCGCGATGAGTGGGACGCGATCGCAGAGCTTAATGACTCCCATGCTACACGATCACAAAGAAAGGAGTGTGATCGCAGAGTGAACTGGACGCTGACCTACGCGATCGCGACCTATGAACCGCGTTCGCATTGAACATTTTCTACCCAGGCCAAGCCCCTCATTAAACCTAAGTGATCGCGACTGTAGGGGTGCGTTCGCGTAGAGCAAAGACCCTAAGGCTCCGCGTTCGCATCCAGCTCTTTGCGACCGCGTAGAGCAAAATAGCCCCCATCCCAAATTGAACATCGCGATCGCATGCCTTACACCGCGATCGCGAAGAGCAAATAACTGGACACAAGATACAGCAGCAAAAAAACAGATTTTTACAAAGTTTCAACACCCCGATGCCTATCTGAAACACACTCGAGCCCTCGGGGCTCAAAATCAAATATGCACACAACCTCTGCAACATCCTACGGATTTATTCGTGTAATCAAATCACCAAAATAACATCATAAACATTGAATTAAACCTCAAAATCAATGAAATTTCTCAAAACTTCTTTAAACATCCAAATTTTATATTTAAGGTCCGAATCACGTCAAACCAAGTCTGTTTTTTACCAAATTTCACAGATAACTCATATAAGTCATATAGAACCTGTACCGGGATCCGGAACCATGATACGGGCCCGATATCACAGGTTTCACCTCAAATTTCATTTTAAAAAACCTTCATATTTTTTAGAAAATAATTTTCTTTAAAAATTCATTTCTCGAAATTGGGACCTCGAAATTCGATTCCGGGCATACGCCCAAGTCCCATATTTTTCTACGGACCCTCCGGGACCGTCAAATCACCGGTATGGGTCCGTTTATCAAAAATGTTGACCAAAGTCAACTTTACTCAGATAATTAATACAAAATCATCATTTTATCAATTTTTCCACTTAACGGCTTCCCGGCTACACGCCCGGGATGTACACGCATATTGAGGTGAGATAAAAGGAGGTTTTCATGACCTCGGATCACAGAATTAGCAAGAAAAATACAGAATGACCTTTTGGGTCATCACAGGATTAGGGCGATTTTTGTAGCAAGTTTCATCACAATGATTGTGGTAAATGTTCTCTACCCAGTTTTGATTTCATTTTATGAATATATCATCATTTTTGGCAATTAGTTGTTGAATTTTAAAGAGAAATTAAGGGTTTTGGCCTAAAGTTTCACAATATGAATTTTTGAGTTTTGAACATCGAATTGGAGTCGGAATTGAGTGAAACTAGTATGGTTGGACTGGTAATTGAGTGGGTTGTCAGATTTTATGAGTTTTGTCGGGTTTCGACGTGCGGTCCTCGGTTGGGATTTTTGGCTGATTTCGGGTTTTGTTTTAAGATTTGATCTTTTATGATCGGGATTGGTTCCTTTAGCATTGTTTGATGTATCTGAATTGTTGTTGGTTAGTTTGTAGACGTTTGGAGGTCAGAACACGCAGGATGGAATCTTTAGAGCAGCGCTTGTCTTGCTCAGCATTGGCATTGGTTCGTTCGAGGTAAGTAACACTTCTAAACTTAGTGTTGAGGGTATGAAACCCCGTATTACGTGTTGTGTGATTGGTATTGAGGTGACACATATGCTAGATGACAGACGTGTGGGAATGCACCCTGCAAATTGGGACTCTGTTATTCCCATGGAATTGTATAGTGGCCCTATGTTTGTTGATATTTGTGTTTCACCATGTGATAAAGTAAATGAATTGTCAATCATGCTAGGTATCATGTTTAGGATTTATGTCGATATTGTTGGGACCAATAGTGGTCATTTCTTCCTGTTATTTTACTGATTTCATTGATATTTTATACTCAGTCAATTCATGCATTCATATCATATCTCAGTCTCAACTGTTATTTATTGATACATCATATCATTGTTGTTGGGCTAGTTTCATGACATTGTGAGCCCGTGAGTGAGACTGGAGAGATTGATGACTGAGTGAGTTTGGGGGCCTGTTTGTGAGGATATTGATACCACAGTTGTTCGTGCAGCACGTGAGTTGTCCATGCGGATCCAGGTATTAATGTCATAGCACGTGAGTTGTCCGTGCAGCACGTGAGTGCGGATCCAGATATTGATATTATAGCATGTGAGTTGTCCGTGTAGCACGTGATTTGTCCGTGCGAATTATAGCGCTTGGGCTATAGGAGCCCCTCCGCATTCTGAACACCCCCAGTGAGCGTAGTTAACTATAAATATATGTGGGTTGGGATGCACGCCACATCGGTTATTGTACAACGTTGAGTGTCTGAGTGTGCTGAGCATTGAGTAGTGATATTGAGTACTCTGAGAGTGTGAGTACATGATTCATCTATGAGATACATGGAATTCGCATGCACACATGACATACATGCATAGAGATGCATTTTCCTCATGCTATATATGGATCACGTCATCCATGACTTATTATACACATTGATATGTGGGCATAGAGAAGTGTTACGTTGTAAATCCACCTACAAGAACTTGGAGCAAAAAATAACTAATATTTTAATCTCTAGAACGAGTATAACGTCACTTAGACTTTAATTTTCGACAAATGAGTAGAAAGTCACTAAGACTTTAATATCCAAGAACAAGTAAAAAATCACACAGATTTTGATCTCGAACCAGGAGTAGGAAATCACGAAAATTTTATTCTCCATAACAGGTGTAGAATATCACGAATATTTTAATTCTCTTTCCAAATGATTTTCCAACTAAACCATTGTAACACTTTAAACAGTTTGATCCCTTTCCCTAATCAAACACATATATTTCATCTTTACATATACTATATTTATGATTTTCATAAATATAGTGCAAGACTGATTCATGTCTTACTTCCTTCAATATACTGCATGTTATCAAATTGCATATCAACTACAAATAGTTTTTCACTTGGTCAAAAGAATAACAAAATTAACCTTTAAACATATAAAAAATATGTTATTCTTATACTTGCAAATAGAATATATTCTGAGAACACCACATCTATGAAATGTGTATACTCTATTATTGGTAGAAGTTGAACTTCATTAAATGTCACCCTAAAGCAGTAACATATAAAAACACATAAGTGAAGTTAAAGAAAGCAGAACCCAATTTTGCACCTTTCTTCATGAGTCATCACTTTAATTACTTTCAAAGTGATAGCAATTTAATTTTTCGAGAAGGAACTAGGATGTAGATCTCCCTTGAATGATTCATTGAATCAATACAAAAAGCATATACAATGTTAGAGATAGTATTCAATTTTAAGAAACCCATAAACAACGGATTTCTAATTTCAAATACTCCCTATTATGTTCTTTCCATCATATGTGACTTATAAGAACCAACACTCCAAAAGATGAGACAAGTAAGAACCATCATTATTTTGCTTTATTACTTTTAGATCAACTGAGATGTGCCTTGGTCATATGTGACTTATAAGAACCAGCACTCCAAAAGATGAGACAAGTAAGAACCATCATTATTTTGCTTTATTACTTTTAGATCAACTGAGATGTGCCTTGGCCCTTAGCCATAGTGCTTCAAGGTAAAATTTGATTGCTATCCCAATGCACAAATCTTCTCGGTTGCTATGCTCACAAACTTTGAAAAAAAATGATGACAAATATACAACTAATGAATATGAACCAAGGAAGCAATAGGAGTTGAAGTAAATTGATGGCCAATCTGGGTAGTGAAGTCCAGACTCAAGTTTCCAAGGTCAAATACTTCCAAAATTTTTCCATGTAGAAGAAAATCATGAAATTAAGGAGACTAAATGGCAGTATTCCTTTAAGAAAGTATATGTTATCATGACTGGTTAAATGAACTATTTAAGACCAAGTCAAAATTTCACAAAGAAATTCTTGACTTTGTACACCTCCAAAGTAACGGAGCGTCGCTAGCCAGAACTACATTTCTGGATTTTCTCAATAAAACATCACCTTAAATTCCTTAAGATGGTTGGTATTACTGTGTTTAAAATCAGAAAATCAGAAAAGCAAACAAACGTTAGTTCAATAAACAATTTGTAAAATAATTCTGAGACCACTAAATTCACACTGTGTCCTTAAGGAATTTACTCTCCTCACTGTTGCCCAAGGTATATGGATTAATTCCTCCCAGGATAGAACGGAATAACTATTCTGTGATAGCGACACTTCAAATTACATAACTTCAGCGAACTCAACAAGCATAGCAAATTACACTTGATACTTATATTTATTTGGAAAATAATGCAAAAAGGTAGAAAAAATGGGAGAAGTTGCCAAATTTTTCATCTTTTAAAAATGAGGCCAAACCTCTAAATTTATAGACAATGAAAATGTGAGATGAAGAGGTGCAATCCAAGAGGTGCCTCTTACATTTCTCATTCACACCCCTTAATAAAAACGCAACAAAGATTTAACCATATTAACTGAAAGACTTTTTTTATGCCAACAACACAAAAAAAACTTATGAGTTTTAAACGCATGCTATGATGGTGGAATGAGGTGTTTTGGGTTTATTCTGGTGGCCAATAGGAAAATCAGTAATTTCAGCAAGTTTGTGTTGGGAAGAGAAAAGAAAGAAAGCAACTAACAGACGTTACTTTGAGCTTTCTATAAAAAATAATTACAGACTTTAGATGTTAGTCTACTAAGAGTTGCACAATCTCAAATAACAGAGCTTTTGCATCTATACCCGATTTTAGAATCACAATTGAATTTATATTTACTTTGTAAAAAAAATTGCAAGCCTATCCATTTTACGATCAACTTCAGACTTATCGGGTCCGAAGTTAAAAAAAAAGTTAGTCTAAAGTGAAAAAATTGCACTTCAGATTATGATGACCCAAGGGGTCATTTTACGAATTAAGACTCCGTTCTAGGCTTATTAGTCATAAAAAACTAATTTTAATTACCTTGATTTGTGTGCGCAGTCCGGGCGTGAAATCGGAAAGCTTTTATGTGAAAATATAAGAAATACTAATTTTTAGAATTAAAATTTAGTTTTAGTTGATTTGAGTCAACATTTTTAGTAAACGGACCCGGATCTGTGTTCCGACGATCCCGAGAGGTCCGCAGTAAAATATGGGACTTGGGCGTATGCCCAGAAATGAATTCCGAGATCCCAAGCCTTAAAAATCAATCTTTGAAAGAAAATGTTTTGCTGGATTATTAATGAAATAAAGAAAAGAATTTATGTTTGAAACCATTGGTATCGGACTCGTATTTTGGCTTCGGAGCCCGGTACAGATTTTTTATAGTATTTGAATACTAAATGTGAAGTTTGGTGAGAATCGGAGTTTATTTGACGTGATTCGGACGTCCAGTTGAGAAATAGTGAAATTGAAGTGTTCTTGAGAAAAATGATGAGGTTTGAGGTTTAATTCATAGTTTTACATGTTATTTTCATGATTTGATCGCACGAGCAAGTCTGTATGATATTTTTAGACTTGCATGCATGTTTGTTTTAGAGCTCTGAGGGCTCGGGTGAGTTTCGAATATGTTTGAGTTGTGTTGCGCTCGTTCTTTCTTATGCTTCGGCGTCGTTTCTTCAAGCATGAATGATATCATACTGAACAAATGAGCTCCTATTTCTATTTTGAATGAAGTATTAGATCCGTATCGTAATTACACACCCGTAGCAAAAAGAATCGTTGAATTTGGACTTCATATGAGGATTTTATGGCCATTTTACTAAGGTTGCCAGATTTTTCAGATTAATTACGAAATTACCACTGGTATCGTATTTAAAAATCTGTACTATTTGCAAATATTAAAACCTACAAATCTCATTCATTATAAGGTCAATTAAGTGATTCAAAATTCTAATTTGACCAGAATTTCACAAGGAATTTATTGGAGATATAAAAATCGAGGTTCGGGATCATTTGGTATGAGAAACGAGGTAGAATAGCTGGCAGAAAAATATATAAAACTAGGGTTTGTTCATTCAATCATATTTTGAGTTGGGGAGCTCGGATTTGGGCGATTTTAACCATAGGAATTGGGGTAAGTGTTCTCTACTCATTTTCTGGTTATATTTCAATTACCCAATATTTTTCATTACTTTTAAATCAAAAACTAAGAATTTTCATGGTAAAAATTGAGAGTTTGAGTAGAATTAGGAAATTTTGTAAAAATTGAATCTTTACCTCGAATTGAGGTTGGATTTCGAAACTAATTGTATATTCGGTCTCGTGATTGAATAGGGAAACGTAATTTGGTCTGAACCCTGAGTTTGGACCAAGCGGGTTCGGGGTCGGGTTTTATCTTTTTTTAGAAAACTTAGAAAAAATTATAATTTTTAGTAAAGTTAGTTCCTTTAGCATTAATTAATGATATTAAGTTAATTATGGTTAGATTCGAGTGTATTGGAGGTGAATTTAAGAGGAAAAACTATAATTGAACAGTGAGTGGCCTGCAAAGTTAAGGTAAGTTCTTGGTTTAACCTTGACTTGAGGGAATAGAAATCCCCAACTAAATTGTTATGTGAAGATGCATGTGAGTGGTGTATAGGTGAGGTGACGAATATATATGCACCACCAAATTGTCTGCTTACATGATCCTCTCCCCGTTTCCAATTTAATTGATCGGGTTATAATTGTCTCATGTTCATTGTTGTTTCTATGATTACTTGGCTTGTTAATTTATTGTTAAGTCTGGTTGTAATTATTTAGTGTATTCCTTGGTTTATAGAGAGATCCTCACGTAAAAAAGAGGGAAATGCTACTAGGTACGCACTGAGTATATATGCTTCTCTTAGTCTACCATAATCTGGTTAGCTTAAGACCGTGCTTGATTCCGTTGAGTAATTTAGGGTCTTAAAATGTGATGCTTGAGACAAGTTGTTGTGAATTGAAAGAGCCGTACTGATTCCAGCGTCCATATTCTTGATATACTTATAAAGCAAATAGTCATTCATGTTTTACATTTGTTACATGCATTTTGTAGTTCGCTGGAGATTGTAATTGCATATTGTCTTGTAGTTGACCATGTTTGTACATGGATCTGTAATTATAATAAAGTTATTTTCATCTTTGCTACAATGTTTACATCTACATAAAGGTTCAGTGGGTTATTGTTTTACGATATATATGTATGTATGTATTCCTGATGGTTCCATTTTTGTGATAATATTGATGAGTTTATGAGAAGTACAGTTTTCTGTTTACAGTTGTTGGGATAAAAGTGTTATGAAAGGCTTTGCCTGAATTGTGAAAGTTTTGACAGAAATAAATATATATGACTGTGATAAGGTTGGATAGGGGAAATAAATATATATGGATGTGATAGTGGTGGACAGGGGAAATAAATATATATGACTGTGATAAGGGTGGACACAAAAAATAAATATATATGACTATGATAAGGGTGGACATGGAAAATAAATATATATGACTGTGATAAGGGTGGACAGGGGAAATAAATATATATGATGTGATAAGGGTGGAGAGGGAAAATAACAATATATGACTGTGATAAGGGTGGAGAGGAAAAATAAATATATATGACTGTGATAAGGGTGGACAGCAAAAAATATATATGACTGTAATAAGGGTGGACATGGGAAATAAATATATATGAATGTGATAAGGGTGGACAAGGAAAATAAATATATATGGCTGTGATAAGGGTGGACAGGGGAAATAAATAAATAAATATATATATATATATATATATATATATATGACTGTGATAAAGGTGGACAGGGAAAATAATGACAGTGATAAGGGAGGATAATTATGCTTTACTGATTTTTATTACAAAGATTTGGAAGTTTATTGTTTTATCCTACCGTTTTCCTATATCTTGCACATTTGGTTATTTTAAATTAAAGTTTCGAAACTTGAAAAGTTGTATGAAATTTTAGTGACAGCTGATGCCTGGAATAAGCGACTGAGTTATTTTATTTATTTATTGTTGCAGTTATATTTTCTTGTTTGCGTAGAATTATTCTACTACTTTATTATATACACGTATTGTCACAGGTTAAGATATGATTGCCCTGCCTTAGCCTCGTCACTACTTCGCCGAGGTTAGGCTCGGCACTTACTCAGTACATGGGGTCGGTTGTACTGATACTACACTCTGCACTCTTTTGTGCAGATCCAGGTATCGTCCAACATTAGAGATTTTTAGTGGCCGTTATTCATTATCCGAAGACACGAGGTATATTTGTCGGCGTTTGCAGATCCCGAGAGTCTTTTCTTAGTTCGTAGAGACTATTTTATATTTTCTCAAAACAGTTATATTATTTCTTTCAGCCCATTATTTGTAGTATTCTTTAGTAGTTCGTGAATTGTGACACCAGACCCTGGGGTAGTCTTAGAGTTATTTCTATAATTAGTTCATGGCTCGGTCTATTTATTTATTTATTATTTTATATTTGGTGTTATTCTTTGGAAACCATTAGATTAAGTTTACTTTAAATTTATTTTATATATTTAAATGGATAATAAAAGGAAAATAGCTAATTGAACTCTAACATTGGCTTGCCTAGCAAGTGTGCTGTTAGGCGCCATCACGATCCCTAAGGTTGAGAATTTGGGTCGTGACATGCACTTAAGCAAATAGGTCTGAAGTGCAACCAATGGTTTCATGCACTTAAAGTCAATAAGTCTAAAGTGAAAAATTGCACTTCAGATGCGCTTAAGGCCAAAAGGTCTGAAGTGCAACAAACGTTTTCCTACACTTGAGGCCAAATAGGTCTGAAGTGCAACCAATGGTTTCATGCACTTAAGGGCAATAAGTCTGAAGTGAAAAATTGCACTTCAAATGCACTTAAGGCCAAAAGGTCTGAAGTGCACTTGGGCGATTTTCACCATAGGAATTGGGGTAAGTGTTCTCTACTCATTGTTTTGGTTATATTTCAATTACCCAATATATTTCATCACTTTTAAATCAAAAACTAAGAATTTTCATGGTAAAAATTGAGAGTTTGGGTAGAATTAGGAAATTTTGTAAAAATCGAATCTTTACCTCGAATTGAGGTTGGATTTTGAAACTAATTGTATATTCGGGCTCGTGGGTGAATGGGGAAACGTAATTTGGTCCGAACCCCGAGTTTGGACCAAGCGGGTCCGGGGTCGGGTTTTATCTTTTTTTAGAAAACTTAGAAAAAATTATAATTTTTAGTAAAGTTAGTTCCTTTAGCATTAATTAATGATATTAAGTTAATTATGGTTAGATTCGAGTGTATTGGAGGTGAATTCAAGAGGAAAAACTATAATTGAACAGTGAGTGGCCTGCAAAGTTAAGGTAAGTTCTTGGTTTAACCTTGACTTGAGGGAATAGGAATCTCCAACTAAATTGTTATGTGAAGATGCATGTGAGTGGTGTATAGGTGAGGTGACGAATATCTATGCACCACCAAATTATCTGCTTACATGATCCCCTCCCCGTTTCCAATTTAATTGCTCGGGTTATAATTGTCTCATGTCCATTGTTGTTTCTATGATTACTTGGCTTGTTATTTATTGTTCTGGTTGCAATTATTTTTGAAAAAGTATTAGTGTACTCCTTGGTTTATAAAGAGCTCCTCACGTAAAAAAGAGGGAAATGCTACTAGGTACGCACTGAGTATATATGCTTCTCTTAGTCTACCATAATCTGGTTAGTTTAAGACGGTGCTTGATTCCGTTGAGTAATTTAGGGTCTTAAAATGTGATGTTTGAGACAAGTTGTTGTGAATTGAAAGAGTCGTAGTGATTCCAGCGTCCATATTCTTGATATACTTATAAACCAAATAATCATTCATGTTTTACATTTGTTACATGCATTTTGTAGTTCGCTGGAGATTGTGATTGTATATTGTCTTGTAGTTGACCATGTTTGTACATGAATCTGTAATTATAATAAAGTTATTTTCATCTTTGCTACAATGTTTACATCTACATAAAGGTTGAGTGGGTTATTGTTTTACGATATATATATATATATATATATATACGTATGTATGTATGTATTCCTGATGGTTCTATTTTTGTGGTAATATTGATGAGTTTATGAGAAGTACAATTTTCTGTTTACAGTTGTTGAGATAAAAGTGTTACGAAAGGCTTGGCCTGAATTGTGAAAGTTTTGACAGAAATAAATATATATGACTGTGATAAGGTTGGATAGGGAAAATAAATATATATGGCTGTGATAGTGGTGGACAGGGAAAATAAATATATATGACTGTGATAAGGGTGGACAGAGAAAATAAATATATATGACTATGATAAGGGTGGACATGAGAAATAAATATATATGATTGTGATAAGGGTGGACAGGGGAAATAAATATATATGATGTGATAAGGGTGGAGAGGGAAAATAACTATATATGATTGTGATAAGGGTGGAGAGGAAAAATAAATATATATGACTGTGATAAGGGTGGACAACAAAAATAAATATATATGACTGTGATAAGGGTGGACATGGGAAATAAATATATATGAATGTGATAAGGGTGGACATGAAAAATAAATGTATATGGCTGTGATAAGGATGGACAGGGAAAATAAATATATATATGACTGTGATAAGGGTGGACAGGGAAAATAATGACAGTGAAAAGGGAGGATAATTATGTTTTACTGATTTTTATTACAAAGATTTGGAAGTTTATTGTTTTATCCTACCGTTTTCCTATATCTTGCACATTTGGTTATTTTAAATTAAAGTTTCGAAACTTGAAAAGTTGTATGAAATTTTAGTGAGAGTCGATGCCTGGAATAAGCGACTGAGTTATTTTATTTATTTATTGTTGCAGTTATATTTTCTTGTTTGCGTAGAATTATTCTATTACTTTATTATATACACGTATTGTCACAGGTTAAGATATGATTGCCCTGCCTTAGCCTCGTCACTACTTCACCGAGGTTAGGCTCGACACTTACTCAGTACATGGGGTCGGTTGTACTGATACTACACTCTGCACTCTTTTGTGCAGATCCAGGTATCGTCCAACATTAGAGATTTTTAGTAGCCGTTATTCATTATCCGGAGACACGAGGTATATTTGTCGGCGTTTGCAGATCCCGAAAGTCTTTTCTTAGTTCGTAGAGACTGTTTTATATTTTCTCAAAACAGTTATATTATTTCTTTCAGCCCATTATTTGTAGTATTCTTTAGTAGTTCGTGAATTGTGATACCAGACCCTGGGGTAGTCTTAGAGTTATTTCTATAATTAGTTCGTGGCTCAGTCTATTTATTTGTTTATTATATATTTGGAGTTATTCTTTGGAAACCATTAGATTAAGTTTACTTTAAATTTATTTTATATGTTTAAATGAATAATAAAAGGAAAATAGCTAATTGAACTCTAACATTGGCTTGCCTAGCAAGTGTGCTGTTAGGCGCCATCACGATCCCTAAGGTTGAAAATTTGGGTCGTGACATGCACTTAAGCAAATAGGTCTGAAGTGCAACAAATGGTTTCATGCACTTAAAGTCAATAAGTCTAAAGTGAAAAATTGCACTTCAGATGCGCTTAAGGCCAAAAGGTCTGAAGTGCAACAAACGTTTTCTACACTTAAGGCCAAATAGGTCTGAAGTGCAACCAATGGTTTCATGCACTTAAGGGCAATAAGTCTGAAGTGAAAAATTGCACTTCAGATGCACTTAAGGCCAAAAGGTCTGAAGTGCAACAAACGTTTTCTGCACTTAAGGCCAAATAGGTCTGAAGTGCAACCAATGGTTTCATGCACTTAAGGGCAATAAGTCTGAAGTGAAAAATTGCACTTCAGATGCACTTAAGGCCAAAAGGTCTGAAGTGCAACTAATGTTTTTCATGCACCTAACGTCAAATAGGCCTGAAGTGCAAATTGCCAAAAATAAAAATTGTTCTTTGAATTTTAACAATTCATTATACGATTTAATACATAAATCTACTCCAAATGAGCTCAAATTTGAAACATAACCTCCAAATATCATCAAGAACATTCCTCAATCATAAATTTTCAAAACAATAATAAATCTAACGATCATTTTGCAATTAAGAAAAAAAAAAAAAAAA
>ML431791.1:35099-59681 GCA_005239525.1 Nicotiana knightiana
CCCAGACATTCCGCGCAAGACGGGTAGACGATATGTGGGACTTTCTTAGGGACCACCCACTTCATCCCCGTATAGTCAGACGCCTTCAGGATACGGGTTTCTATAGGATCATAAAGATCGACCGATTGCATTTGGATTGGTCGTTGATCACGACTATGATAGAGCGGTGGCAACTGGAGACGCACACGTTTCATTTACCCATTGGCGAGGCTATCATCACTCTTCAGGACGTGGAGGTTCTTTATGGGTTGCCGGTTGATGGACATCCTGCAGCTTACCAGCATGCTCTCAGAGAATATACGGGATTGCAGTACCTGCAGATCTTGCAGCGGCTCACCGGTTTCCAACCAACGGAGGAGGCTGCATTGGGTGGGGCCAGTCGTTTGCAGTTGACGCCCATCCGACTGCATCTGGAGGTGATGGATGCGGACATTATGGATGATATACCGGATCTTCATACCAACCGGTAAACGAGATTGTTGATGCTGCTTATGTTTGGTGGGGTATTATTCCCGAACACTTCGGGAAACCTAGTCAGCTTGAGATTTATTCATCATCTTGAGCGGATAGATGATTTTTCCTGGTTATAGCTGGGGTGCAGCTGTTCTAGGTTACTTGTATTGGCAGATGTGACGGGCGAGCTTGGGAACCCAGCGAGACGTTAACGGATTTTTGCGGCTGCTGCAGGTGAAAACATAGTCAATTATTTTCATGATTATAACATACATAGTAAAAATATACCTTAAATTTTACGTCCACATTATATATTAGGTTTGGTCCTGGGAGCGGTTCCTGCAGTTGCATCCACCTTTACCATCCATCGTTCCGGATTCACCACCTACATCGTTTCTCCCTTTAGCTAGGAGATGGGTTGATAGGCGAGGCTACGGACGCGAGGTCGAGGCTCGACATAATCTCCCCTATTGCAGGGATTTGTTGGATTTGCTGGAGGGCGCGTAGATACATGTATACTTAAGTTTACTTGGCCTGGTTTTATATGTGTTGCGTTTACTCACGATTCCTGTTTTTACTTAATAGTTCATATGGAGACCATACATCGACGAGCTAATAGCTAGTTTGCCCGATTATTGCTCGAGCGGCCGAGTTATGTAGAGCTCTTCCGTCCTATTGATGTGTTCCAATATTGTCGAGAATTATGCCATCGAACGAGTCCTTCGCCAGTTTGGTCGATCGCAGCTTGTACCTACTCTGCCCGCTTAGCTTAGGACACATTACTAGCGGATGATCATTCTAGGGTTGACCAAATATACGTGGCCTGGCTAGAGGCATAAATTGAAATTTGGGACCGTCAGCATGACCTGATTCATCCACCCCCTCCACCTAAGCGTATGGATGGTGAGCATGAGTATATGGGCTGGTAGCGCAGCGTTACCCGACTTTTCGTTGGAATCCCGTTCATCGCGCTAGTGGTCGGTACATTCCATACGTCGGGAGGCATGAGGCATGGTATGTTATTTGTTATACTTACTTATAATGTTAACCTAGCGTTCCGTAATTAATATTTTACATGTTGTGCAGGCTATTGGCTTACATCTGTTCTACCAGTTGGAGTTGCAGATGCAGCAACATATCGGCGAGAGAGCGACAGCTTTGCACGAGTATGGCCGCCAAGTTACAGATTTGGCTTCCCGGACATTGAGGCGAGCCCGGGATGACGAGTGCTTAGGATAAGAGGCAGATTATCTGCCGCTAGAGTAGTACCATCGTGGGCCAGCAGTGGAGACTGAACGTGGTCGAAGTGGCAGGCATGCCCATAGAGAAAGAGGTGTCCCACAAGGTCATGGGGGTCAGGGAGGACGTGGTCCCCAGCAAGGGGGCGTTAAGCCACATGTTGAGCATTTTGGAGTTGATCAACCGGGTGACCACCCTGAGCCAGATGATGCTCCTCATGTTATGTCGTCATTAAGCCTTCAACTGACGCTAGGGATTGCGTAGGTGACCCTGTCAACTCCATTGTTGATCGCGGGCACGCCCATTACGTGACAGGAGTGGGATCAGTATTTTCCTGGTCCCCTAGAGACATCGACGGTTGCTGATGATCGTTTGACGCGAGATGTGCATAATGGGTGCCGTCTGAGTTATGGGTCATCATCCAGGGATGCTGACGATCTTTCCACTACTGAAAAATTGGTCTATGGTAATGCTTGAAAAACCATTCCCACAAATTGTCAAACTGTTGCCATAGGGATATTGGAATGGTTTACAAACCGTTACATCAGCCAGCGTGCCCATAGGTTTATTGGGACGATTCTTGCAACGGTTTGCATCGCCGTGACTATAGATACGTCTATCACAACGGTTTTCCCTTTCTCTGTTAGAACGATTATTTTTTTCAATTGGAACGGTTTAAAACCGTTATATTATTGTTTATACAACGGTTATTGACCGTTACCATATTATTTAAAGCAACACTCATGTAAGCTATTGCTACGGTTATGTTGGATATAGCAACGGTTTCTTTAAGCTATCATAACGATTATATTTGTATTTGGAACGGTTTGTAGATCATTTTGGAACAGTGTATGGGACCTATTGCTACGATTTACATAGTCTAACGGAACACCATTTGTGTCCTATTGCAACGGTTCTGGTAGGCTAGTGTAATATAGCACCTGTTGTCAATAAATATTTATACATATAATAAATTATAATGACACTAAAATTTAAATACATCATAAAATGAAACTATTAATAATATAAAATTATTCATCAAGCAAATAATATCCACAAAGCAAATGTTCTACCCCATGAGTGCATAAGTTTAGTACATCTCAAGAGAGTAAATAAGTTTAAAAAATATTGGTAACAAAAGATTCCTAGAACATTCATCTATAACAATTCAAACTTAAGGTCTAGTTCTTCATTGTCTTCATCATTCATGTCTTGATCTACTCCACCTACAAAAGAGGATAAAAAAGTTATTACCCTTCAAGAGAATCCGGTCTAAGAATACTCATAGCACTCATAAGAATAAATCTTGAAAGATGTTAAGAATCTTTCTTTTTTTTTTTTAACTCAGAGGGAATATTTGGAGATGTTAAGAACATATCCAAATATTTTAGGGAAAAGAAAGGGAAGAACAGGAAAAGGATAGATAATTCAAAGAAAATTAGACTGTTAACCTTGAACATAGTAGCAATGATGGTTAGTTTATAAGGGAAATTCAATCAGGTTCAAGGTTTTTTCAACCACAGTGACGGTAACAGTGAAGCTTCTTGAACTCTAATTGAATGACAAGTTAAAGCTTCAGTACAATGCTCATCCAATTTTGGATAAAATAGCATCAGACTTTGTTTTACTATAAGATGCCACAACAAGAGAAAACTTCAAATATTGGCTAGTTCTTTTCCTCTATCTGCAATGACCTGTTAGGGATCCTTCCGATCAAAGCTAAACTATAATTAAACATTCCCACTGGAGAAATTAAACACCCAATTTCAATGAGATTGTGTTGATGTTATATGGGGTAAACATCATAGGTTCTGTTGCATATAAAACCAGCAATATTTTACTTGTTTTTGTGCAAAATCAAGTAAATAACCACATTGCTTTATTGTGAACAAAAAGTGCAATGTCATACCCTCATATTCCTCAATTTACCTTTTATCTATTTAACATTCTTGCTATTTTTAGTTTATCGTTGAAAACATGTTCTAGTGTGCCTTCTAGTTAGGAAACGTCTCCATGGCTGAAACAGATCCATGAAAAATAATTAAACTATAATTAAACATTCCCAAACCTTCCTTTGAGTCAGAGTCACATGAAAATAATGTGTGTTGTGTTAAAAAAAATGGGTGAGGAATAGTTCTCTGACCTTATTCCACTGGAGAAATTACTAATTAATTTCTTAAGCATTAAAACAAAAACAGAAGAATAAAAAAAGGATATTACCATATCCACTCTGCCTTGAACCAAAGCAAAATCCCAACCAAGGAAGGAGGAGAAGAAGAAGTATAACATTTGGTACGTACCGACCTTGATTATTACTACCAGCAGATGGTCGACTGTTTAGTTGAACAACAGCTTGTTGTGCAGAGGAAGCTTCTACAGGTGAACGTGCACTGAACCTTAACATGTCAGGATCAAGTCGCAGATCTGGGTTGAGACGCTGAAGTCGTGCGATGACGTTCATTGTAATATTTTGTTCCATAGCATCCTTTTGTTCGTTCAACTTTTCATGCATTCTTTGATACATATCTGCTTAGTCAAGAACAGCACAATATAGAAAAGGCTAACTATCCCAGTTCACATATCCACCTAAATTCAAAGAAATAAGAGAAAATTAAGTAATTCTTTTTCTAACTTACAGAGGACACAACAATGTCACTGATGGTCTGCAGACTATCCAAAAAGAACTGTTGCAAAAAAAAAAACTTAAAGACATGAGCAGCTGATCTAAGCAAAACTTAGAAGGCTAAAATTATTTTCTATTTTCACATATGTATATATAGAAAGGGCTCAACAAATTCCTAAAAAATAGGACAAACAATTGACAACCCCACAAGAGAACAATGTGCTACAACTACTAACTCCAAAATCTAAAACAAAGCAATCGAGATTGTGTCTTTTTGGTCAAGAAAAAGATTAAAAAAAATAGGAAGAATTACTAACTGGCAGAGGAATGGAAGTTATGAAAGTACTTACCAAGAGAGCAAAATTTTGGCTAAAATCAGAAGAAAGTTGATCAGACCTATTGTTTATGATGTTTCCAAGTTCTTGCTTGTTATAAAAAAATTTATTACACCAACTGGTGATTGCATATTTTTTCCCAAAAATCCAAACCAAATCAGAAAATAAACCACTCAAAATTAGTTAGGTAGTGCCAGACAGAAATTACTCTAAACTTACCATAGATTTCAGTAAAATCAGTAACCAAGGTTTAAATTGGAGGTTGATCGATGGACGATCTGCATGTACACTAACAACAAAGCAGCTGGACTTATTCTGAATTCAAAAATCCAGAATCAGTAGGCTCTATAGCAGAGTCATATTCAAACACAAACAGAGTGAAAGGCAGAATATCAACACCATTCATCTATAGCAACATATATCTAATAGACACAGGCATTCCGTACATCTAGCTATACCTAAGGCTTGCTGACATGAAAAATATGTCTTCATTCAACAGCATCTAAGCAAACAACTCAACTATCCAACTCAGGCTTATTTATAACGGACACACAGTACATCAAACACAAAGAGGAATTATGCATCCCCATGGATTTTCTAAGGCTGCTAATTTCTTACTTGTGTATATGCTAAATTGAATTTCCAGATAAAATGACTTTTTTTCTCTTTTTGTTTCTTAGTTGGGTATCTTTTTTTTCCTTCAGTTTCTTTGGAACAGTCATTATTGTTTCTTTACAAGTATGTGAAGGATGCTGCTGAAAAAGAGTCATCTTTGGATCAAGTTCTTGTTCCTATAAGATGGGACAGAGGGATTAGAAGTTCTCAGATATCACTTCTGATTAGTTTACTAAATGGTTTTATGGGGGTTAACTTCAATTTAATCCATGGGGATACATATTAGTTGAGAATATGTTTTAGACGATAGCGCGTCTTCTATCTTTAGGAGTGGTTTGCATTTTAGAGATTTATACGTTTAGAAATATGCTGAACTTCTAAACACAACTAGTTTACATGTTAGCTATACATAAGGCTTGCTGGAGCTAATTTAACCAAACTACAACAGAAGTCAAATGAGAAATACAAAATAGAAAAACTAGTTTCTTTTAAAGCTCCTAACTGACTACTAACTGATGAAATTGCTAATTTAGTTGCAATTCTATCTATTGTTTTGCCTAAATTTAAAACTATCTCATTTGTAGGAGTGAAAATACTCTTAAGAGGTAAGGAATTGTGAGCTCTCATGGAACAAGAACATGGTCTTGTTTGAATTAACAAGCTGAAACAGTCTATTAATTGCCCTTTCTGCTGCATTGTTAGCTCAGATATTTTCGGCATTAGACAACTTAATGTTAGACTGTAACACATATATAGAGAGGGGAATAAGTTAGCTGACCATCTTGCTAATTATGCACTTGATTTTGGTAACATCAAATGGCATGTTTTTGGCAACTGGACATAAAGGGCAGAAGAATCGTGAATGATGATAAATTACAATGTCCGTTTTTAAGGGTGAAGGTAGCCAAAGACTAGAAAGTAAGAGTGTATTACAGTAGCTCAATTTCTCCATCAGCAGATTTTACATCTGTCATGGACCATTTTCAATCCAACTGGAGCAGACACTTTCAACAAATGGATCCAGATGCTCATGTTTACATCACTGATTACAACAGCCTTTCCTTCCCAATACACACCATTATCTGGGAACAGAAGCATTGCAGAATCTAAAAATGGCTACATATGTCAACATTGACGCCAGAATTTATTTTATTAACCTGTTTGTTTTATCTATGCAGGACCAACTGAAAGACAAATGGAAGGCAAAGCAAAATGCAGAACAATGTGCCAATATGCACATGAACAACTATGGGCGTGTTCTGATACTGAGTTCAGTATTTAATGTTAGCATGTTTGGCTGATTATTCCCAGTGGTATTAGCATGCTCATTCTAATACCATGCATTGGCAGCCAGTAAGGTTTCAACAGAGGCGATTCTATCGCGTACATCAATTCCTAAAGAGGGAATATTTTTAAACTTTCTTATCGATGGATTCCAAACACACGGATCCTGATCAGAATCACAAGAAATATAGAACCCAAAATTCTATAGCTTTTACTGAATGGCAATTCACAAGCAAATCAAGCTCAATAGGGATATGGGCAGATTTGTGATACATAGTTGCGTAAAGAGAGAAAGTGTAAGAAGTCAACCGATTTTCATCCAGAGTTGCTGAAATGCTGGGAATTGTGGCAACTTTATAAGCTGTTTGTCGCGCCTATATGGCACCACTTAAAGTTTAGTCGCCAGCGATGCCGACATACACTAATTCAATAGATACATGACATATGATTGTTCATAAACTTTTAGCATTTAACCATGGTTAATTAAAATATATTCTCATCTCATTAAATCACTTTTAAACACAGAACTAAAAACATAGGACTACAACATGAATAAACACAGAACCCAAAAGACTACAACATGAATTAAGAACCTTTTTTGCCCAGAACTAAAAAACACAGTAAAAATGTATAGAATTGGTAACAAAAACAGTAAAAATGACCAAAAGAATTAAGAAAATTACCAGGCTATTGTGATTTGGGGCTTCTCTAATTCGAGCAAAAATCTGATTTTAGATTTGAGGATTTAGGGAAGGAGTGCCGGAGTAGTGCCGAAGAAGCAACTGTCCTTGAAGAAGTGCCGGAAAGACCGATGGAACTGTCCTTGGGGTTTTGGGCTTTGGGAACTCTAGGGTTTGATGATTATGGTGGTCTAATGAAGAGGTATTTGATGAAACTCGGCCATTAATCTTAAACTCGGCAAAGATGAAAAAGAAAAAAGATCAGAGAGGCGATTTTGGGTGTATCGACGAGGGAGTTCCGGTGTATCGATGAGGGAGTTTGGATATAGTATTAGGGAGCTACGTTGGGTGTATCGAGGGTTTTAATGCACTAAAATTATTTTTAAAAAATAAGTATATGACAGGTCACTTAATTAGCTTGGCGGGCCACTAAAATTTTCAGTGAAAAAACCATGGGGAATGAATACCCCGTTCCCGTAGCAATTTTTTCCCCAAAACCGTTGCTATATACATGTCCATTGGACGGTTTACAAATCTGTTGCGACACAAAACTCTATGGCAACGGTTTTGTTACATTTGCAAAGGTTTGATGTCTAAAGTTCAATCGTTACTATATCAGCCCTATGGCAACGGTTTGTGAACCGTTGCCCAAAAAACTGTTCCCATAGACCCATTTTCTGATAGTGTTCACAGGCGCAGGTTTGTTTGTATTACTATTATTTATATTCATTTTTATCTCATTGATTAGTCATCAATATCTAAAGCGTTTTTATTTTTTTTAAAGACATCATCCTCGCCCGTCACGGAGGTCACTTTGTGCGATACTAACTTGCTTGAGACGGATGATTATATTCAGGAGCCTATCGAGACCATGGTAGGACCATTAAATTTTTTTTAGCTAACACGTATATTCTATAGGTTACTATTGGACCGACAGCTCCTTCTACCGAGCCTGCCAGCCTTATTGATGATCATGCTACAACGCATCCTCCGATAAAGAGGCAATGTGATGAGGATGATCTTGATAGCGTAGTCGGGCGGGATGGGATGTACCTCAGGCTAGCCAATGCTTTAAAGCATACAAGTTGTTGGACACATTGACATTTTTTATTATCTGTACTTATGCCATTCAGTATATAATAGCAACATTATTTATGTTTTACATTATTTGCGCATGTGTTTTTATTTCTCAGGTTATTGATTCCAGGATTAGCATGTCGAACTCTCAAGAAGCACCCACACAAACAAATAATGGCCTTGGTTTTCACGGCGAGAACGACAATGTAGTCGCCCCAGGGAACGAAGTACCTCCAGTTGAATTCGATGGAGTCCCGATCGTAGACCCAATCAACGTCAGTTCCCATTAATGCAAACCTGGCCGTCGACCCCGAGAATAACGTCCGTAGAGACGTTTGATCAGCTGGTCAGAATGCACAGGGCGACGAAGAAAGCGGGATCAGCTTTTGAGTGATATTTGAAATGTTGCAGGCTCAACAAGATACAATAGCACAACTCCAAAATCAGAACCATGCACCGAGCAGGGTCGAGCCCGAGCCATCCCAGGAAGTTGTTCATAAGACCGAACTGGTGTCGAGAAGATCAAGCAAAAATAAATCAAGGACCGACCCCACTATCATGAATATGCCCAAGGAGCTGATAAAGATAACTGAATCGGGGAGAAGAAGATTGAAGCAAATGACAAGAAGGTAGAAACATATAACTCCAGAGTTGATCAAATTCCGAGGGTGCCACCGATTTTGAAGGGTTTGGATTCAAAGAAGTTCGTGCAAAATCCCTCCCCCCCCCCGAGCGCGGCTCCTAAACCCATATCCAAGAAGTTCCGCATGACAGAAATTCCCAAGTATAATGGAACTACCGACCCCAACGAGCATGTCACTTCTTACACATGCGCAATTAAGGGGAACGATTTGGAGGATGATGAGATCGAGTCCGTAATGTTGAAAAACTTCGGGGAGACCTTATTGAAGGGAGCAATGATTGGTACCATTATTTTCCACCCAAACCATTGACTCTTTTTCCATGCTTGCAGATTCCTTTATTAAAGCACACGCAGGATCCATAAAGGTCGAGACTAGGAAGTCGGACCTGTTCAAAGTAAAGCAGAAAGATAACTAGATGCTTAGAGAGTTTGTGTATCGGTTCCAGATGGAACTCATGGATCTACCGCCGGTTGTCGATGATTGGGCCGTTCAGGACTTCACTCAAGGATTAAACATATGAAGTTCGGTGGCTTCGCAATAATTAAAGCAAAACTTAATCGAATACCCAGTTATCGCCTAGGCTGATGTGCATAATCGATATCAGTCAAAGATTAGGGTCGAAGACGAACAGTTGGGAATCCCTTCCGATTTCGTTTATCATAGTAGGCCCGTCGACAAAGTTAAAAGGGATATTGATCAGGAACCACGATCAAACAAGATCAGTATCATCCATATAGTTGAGATTGAGAAACAACGGGTCTAGACGCAACCCCGTTCGAGGTGATAGTATAAATGATCGAGGTTAAAGCTCTAGAGGTCTCATGAGTAAGAGTGGTTTTGACAGGAATGTCGAGCCCAAATAAGCACCGCGGCTATCGGAATACAACTTCAACGTTGATGCGTCAGCTATATCGGGCGCATTAAAGACACCAACTGGCCTCGACCTCTGCACACTGATCCGGCCCAGAGAAATCCTAATCAAATTTTCAGGAATCATGGCACCCATGGCCATAGAATAGAAGATTGTAGATAGCTACAAGAGGAGGTAGCCCGATTGTTCAACGAGGGGCATCTTCGAGAGTTCTTAAGCGATCGGGCTAAGAACCACTTCAGAAACAGAGATTCAAACAGACAGGATGAGTAAGAGGAGCCGCGACACATAATCCACATGATTGTGGGAGAGGTCGATATTCCTCAGAGACCCGTATTTAAGCGCACCGAGGTGTCGATCACGAGGGAAAAGTGAACTCGGGATTATGTATTGTAAGGGACCTTGTCTTTCAATGACGAGAATGTAGAGGGGATCTTAAAACCCCACAATGACGCACTAGTAATATCTATTCTTATGAATAAAACTAAAGTTAAATGTGTTTTGATTGATCAAGACACGGCCAGGACCATCCAAAGGCGAAATAACTTTGCCAGTGAACATGGTCGAGACCATCCAAGAAATGATGTTTTATGTGATCAAGGGTGACATGAGGTATAACGCCCTATTCGGAAGGCCATGGATCCACAACACGAGGGCAGCACCCTAGACCCTTCACTAGGTTCTGAAGTTCCTGACACTAGAGGGAGTCAAAACAGTCTACGATGAGCAGCCCGCCGCCAAGGAAATGTTTGCAGTCGACGAAGTGATACCAATATCGGCAGTCTAATCAACAAAAGGATCGGATTCGAAAGGAAAATAGGAGGTCAAATAGCAACCACAGACACCGGCCTCGACCCAGTCAAAAAAATAGGGGATTGAAGAGGATGACAACTACAGGGTCCCTCGATCCTTCATAATCCCCGATGACTCCAACGCCACCAAGTCAACGGTCGAAGAGTTGGAACAAGTCATACTAATCGAAAATCTGCCCGAACGAAGGGTATACGTGGGCACGGGGTTAACCCCCGAGCTCAAGAAAAAACTTATTCAATTCCTTTTAGCTAACATGGATTGCTTTGCTTGGTCCCATCTCGACATGGCAGGGATCCCACCAGAAATCACTACCCATAAACTAAGCCTGGACCCGAAGTCCCATCCGATGAAGAAAAAAAGAAGACCCTAGTCGAAGGTCAAACACGCTTTCATCAAAGACGAGGTAACCAAACTTCTAAAAATAGTGTTCATACGGGAAGTAAAATATCCCGAATGGTTAGAAAATATAGCAGTAGTCCCTAAAAAGGGATACAAACTTAGAATGTGTGTAGATTAAAAAGACTTGAATAAAGCGTGTCCCAATGATTCTTTTCCTTTGCCTAATATCGATACAATGATTGATGCCACGACCGGCCACAAGATTCTTAGTTTTATCGATGCCTATTCCGGGTACAACCAAATATAGATGAACCCGGAGGATCAGGAAAAGACCTTGTTTATCACTAAGTACGGCACCTACTGTTATAATGTAATGCCATTTGGACTAAAAAATGATGGCGCAACTTATCAACGTCTAGTAAACCGGATGTTCGAAAAGCAAATAGGAAAATCAATGGAGGTTTATATTGATGACATGTTAGTTAAGTCCCCACGAGCAGAGGACCATTTGAATCATTTGCAGGAAACTTTTAGTGTACTGAAAAGGTAAAACATGAAGTTCAACCTAGAAAAATATGCATTCGTGGTCGGCTCAGGCAAGTTTCCCGTCTTTATGGTGTCTGATTGAGTAATCGAGATCAACCCCGATAAAATCAAAGTTATCGAGGACATCACAACAATAGACAATGTAAAGGTCGTACAGAGGTTAACGGAATGCATAGCCGCACTAGGTCGATTTATCTCGAGATCCTTAGATAAGAGTCACCGATTCTTCTCGTTACTAAAGAAAAAAATAACTTCGAATGGACTCCGGAATGCCAACATGCCCTGGAAGAGCTAAAACGGTACTTATCGAGCCCGCTGCTACTTCACACGCCAAAAGCGGATAAGCAGCTTTACCTGTATTTAGCAGTATCGGAGATAGCGGTAAGTGGAGTCTTGGTCCGAGAAGAATTAGGTAGGAAAGTACCAATCTATTATGTTAGTCAGACCTTAGATGAGGCCGAAACCAGATATCCACACCTAGAAAAATTGGCGCTCGCTTTAATAAGCACCTCTAGAAAACTAAAACCATATTTTCAATACCATCCAATATGTGTTGTAATGACTTATCCACTTCAAAACATTTTGTGCAAGCCCAAGCTTTCGAGCCAGTCGGCCAAATGAGCCATAGAAATCAGCGGGTACGATATTGAATATCGACCCCGAACAACCATCAAGTCTCAAATCTTGGCAGACTTCGTGGTTGACTTTACACCGGCCCTCGTACCCAAGGTTGAACGAGAACTGTTAGTAAAATCGGGTACATCCTCGAGAGTATGGACCCTCTTTACGGATGGTGCTTCAAACGCAAAAGGGTCTGGACTAGGCATCGTACTAAAACCACCCACAGGTAATGTGGTTAGACAATTTATCACGACTACAAAATTGTTTAATAATAAGTCCGAATATGAGGCTATGATTGCATGTCTGGAATTAGCTAGAGGCTTGGGAGTGGAGGTCATCGAGGCCAAGTGTGATTCCCTCCTCATGGTAAACCAAGTTAACAAGACCTTTGAAGTCCGAGAAGACCGAATGCAGAGATGCTTGGATAATTTACAGGTGACTCTACATCAATTCAAGGAATGGACCTTGCAACATGTACTCAGGATCAGAACACTAAGGTTGATGCCCTTGCAAACTTAGGGTCATCGTTCGAAGACGGCGAACTTAATTCGGGGGCCGTCGTACAACTCATGAGATTGGTGATCGAAGAAGGTCATGCCGAGATAAACTCCACAAGTTTGACCTGAGATTGGAGAAACAATTACATAGAGTATCTAAGGAACGAGAAGCTCCCATTAGATCCAAAGTAGTTGAGAGCTCTACGCACGAAGGCAACACAATTCACATTGCCCAGAGACGGAATGTTGTACAAAAGGATGTTCAATGGTCCGTTAGTGATATGTCTGGGACCGGGAGATACCGAATACGTCCTAAGGGAAGTCCACGAGGGCACTTGTGGAAATCATTCTGGTGTCGAATCATTGGTCCACAAAGTTATCAGAGCCAGGTACTACTGGATTGGCATGGAGAAAGATGCAAAGGAGTTTGTTTGAAAATGCAACAAATGCCAAAGGCATGCACCAATGATTTATCAACCCGAGGAACTGCTCCATTCGGTCTTATCCCCGTAGCTGTTCATGAAATAGGGAATGGACATCGCCGACCCTCTTTCATCTGTCCCAAGTAAACCTCAGTTTATTTTATTTATCACTGATTATTTCTCTAAGTGGATAGAAGCACAAGCTTTCCAGAAAGTAAGAAAAAGGAGGTCATAGACTATCACATCACTATATTATACCACCCGGGGAAGACCGATGTGATGGCCGACGCCTTGAGTCACCGGGTGGAGAGTTTGGGAGTTTGGCATATCTTCTGGCAATTGAGAGGCCAGGCCTTGGATGTTCAATCCTTAGCCACTCAGTTCGTGAGATTGAATCTTTCAGAGCCTTGACGGGTTTTAGCTTGTGTGGTGGCTCGGTCTTCTCTTTATGACCGCATTCGAGAGCTCCAGTATGATGATTCCCACCTTCTAGTTCTTCAGGACAGGGTTTGGCGGGGTGACGCCAGGGATGTGACTATAGGAGATGATGGTGTGATGAGGATGTAGGGTCAGATCTGTGTGCCCAATGTGGATGGGCTTCGGGAGTTGATTCTTAAGGAGGCCCATAGCTTGCGGTATTCCATTCATCCGGGTACCGCGAAGATGTACCAGGACCTGAGATAACACTATTGGTGAAGAAGGATGAAAAAGGATATAGTGGAGTTTGTGGCCAAGTGTCTCAACTGTCACCAAGTCAAATATGAGCATCAGAGGCCAGGAGGGTTGCTTCAGCATATTGAGCTTCCAGAGTGGAAGTGGGAGCGGATCACCATGGACTTTGTGGTTGGACTTCCTCGGACTTTGAAAAAGTTCGACGCTATTTGGGTGATTGTGGATCGGCTGACCAAGTCAACCCATTTCATTCCAGTGTTGACTATATACTCCTCCGAGAGGTTGGTGGAGATTTATCTCAGGGAGATTGTTCGCCTCCACCGTATTCCAGTATCTATCATTTCAGACAGAGGCGCACAGTTCACTTCACAATTTTGGAGAGTCTTTCAGCAAGAGTTAGGCACAAGGGTAGAGTTGAGTACAACCTTTCACCCTCAGACGGACGGGCAGTCCGAGCGCATGATTCAGATTCTTGAGGACATGATCCATGCCTATGTGATGGATTTTGGAGGTTCATGGGATCGATACTTGCCACTCACAGAGTTTGCTTATAATAACAGCTACCAGTCCAGCATTCAGATGGTGTCGTATGAGGCCTTATATGGTAGACGGTGCCGGTCCCCAGTGGGATGGTTTGAGCCGGGTGAGGCCCGATTGTTGGGTACAGATTTGGTCCAGGATGCCCTGGACAAGGTGAAGGTGATTCAGGAGAGACTTCGCACAGTTCAGTCCAGGCAGAAGAGTTATGCGGACCGGAAGGTTCGTGATTTGGTATTTATGGCTGGTGATTGGGTTTTGTTGCGGGTATCACCTATGAACAGTGTTATGAGGTTCGGGAAGAAGGGTAAGCTGAGTCCGAGATTTATTGGTCCTTTTGAGGTATTGCGGCGTGTTGGGGAGGTTTTTTATGAGCTAGCCTTGCTTCCAAACCTAGCAGAAGTTCATCCGGTATTCCACGTCTCTATGCTCCGGAAGTATCACGGTGACCCGACCCATGTTTTGGATTTCAGTTCAGTCAAGTTGGACAAGGATCTATCATATGTTGAGGAGCCAGTAGCTATATTGGATAGACAGGTCAGAAAGCTCAGGTCAAAGAATATTGCATCAGTCAAGGTTCAGTGGAGAGGTCAGTCGGTCAAGGAGGCGACTTGGGAGACCGATAAGGATATGCGCAGTCAGTACCCTCATCTTTTCACAGCTTCAGGTATGTCTCTATACTCGCTCGAGGGCGAGCGATTTTCTTAAGAGGGGGAGAATGTAACGACCCGGTCGGTCGTTTTGAGAGTTAGCGCCCCGATTCCCTAATAACTGCTTTCCCCACTTTTATATCTGCTTATAGCACTTTTCGGAATGATTAGTTGCGAAATTCGGAGAGTGTTTGGACACATAGTCCCTATATATGAGTTTAAGCCTTAGAAAACGGACTGTAGTTGGAACTGTGTAAAGACGGATCTGAAATGAAATTATGTCGACTCTGTTATCTCCGTTGGGTGATTTCAGTGTTAGGAGCGTGTTCGGAATGTGTTCTCGAGGTCTGAAGTAGATTTAGGCTTGAATTGGTGAAAGTCAGAATTTTGGCGATTTCGGTCGATAGGTGAAATTTTGATATCGGGCTCGTAATGGAATTCTGAGAGTGGTTGTAGGCCTGTAGTGTCATTTATGACATGTGTGTAAAATTTGAGGTTATTTGGACTAGTTTTGATGTGTTTTGGCATCAGTTGTAGATTTTGGAAATTTCATAAGTTCTTAGGCTTGAATCCATGCATAATTCTTGATTTTGGTGTTATGTGATGTGTTTTGAATGCTCGACCAAGTTTGGATGAGGTATTAGGACTGGTTGGTAGGTTCTGTTGAGGTCCCGGGGGTCTGGGGTGTGTTTCGGATGCTCAACGGGCATTTTTAGCCTTGTGTGTGGTTGCTGGTTTTCTGGTCTAAGTGCAACAAATTTTTGTTCATCGCGATCGCGTTAAGGAGTCCGCAATCGCGTAGAGTAAATGAGGCCAGGCAGGAGTTTTGTTCATGGCAATCGAAGAAATGGAATGCGATCGCGTAGGGTAGACAACCTTGGCCATTGCATTCGCGTCGGCCTTGTTGCGTTCACGTAAAAGAAATAGCGTGGCTGGGACTTTAGGTATTCCTCTATGTGGTCACGTGAAGCCAACCGCGATCGCGTAGGTCTAGTGAGCTGAGCTGAGCATTCGCGTACGTATCATCACGTTCGTGTAGAGTATTCTGAGGGCGCGTGTGAGGTTATGCTTCGCGAGCGCGACTGGGTGTCCACGATTGCAGTGAAGAAAAGTGATGTGCAGAATCTTAAAAACCCAAAATCGAGGGTTTGAGCCATAATTCATATTTTGATCTTGGGAGCTCGGGAAAGTGCAATTTTTGAAGAGATTTTCACCTAGGCGATTTGGGTAAGTAATTCCTACTCGGTTTAGACTAATTTCCACGAACCTATGCGTAAATCCATCCTTTAATTTTGAAAGTTTGGTGGAAAATTGGGGAAAATTTGGATAAAGTTCTTAGGCCAAGTTTTTGGGTTTTGATCGAGATTTTGGTATGGGATTAGTGTAAAATTGGTATGGTTAGACTCGTGGGCGAATGGATGTTCGGAATTTGTGACTTTTACTCGATTTCGAGACGTGGGCCTGGGAGACTTTTTCGGTAATTTTCCTAATTTCGCGCTTTAGCTTCAAATTTATTAGCCGAACTAGTTGCTCGTAGTGATATTTACACTATGTAATTTATTTGAATATATTCGATCTATTCGGAGTTTGGTACTAGTGGCAAGAACGTGATTCCGAGTTGATTTGAGCAGTCGAGGTAAATGGCTTGCCTAAATCTGTGTTGGGGACTTCCCTGTAGGTTGTTTTGATACTATTTGTTGAATGGGCACCGTGTACGTGAGGTGATGAGTACGTGCACGGGCCATTGTTGCAAAAATTCCATTTTTCCTTCCATGTCATAAATCATTTCACTCTTATTTCACTTTTTAATGTGCTAATTGTGTAGTTTAGATTAGGAAGGAGCATGTCTACCTGTTTTACCTGAATTCCCTATTTGATACTATGTGCACCATGTTTAGTTAGTCCTATCCTTTGTCTTGCCTGTGACTTTTCTCCTGAACTGTTTAAATAAACCTTATCCGGCATTCATTTCCATTGCATATTTAAATTGGGACTACGGACGTATTCCGGGAGATTCCCCTGTACTGCATATTTACTTTGGGACTACGGACGTATTCCGAGAGATCCCCCTGTACTGCTTATTTACTTTGGGACTACAAACGTATTCCGGGAGATCCCCCTGAATTGCATATTTACTTTAGGACTACGGAAGTATTCTGGGAGATCCTCCTGTACTGCATATTTACATTTGGAACTACGGGACGGTATCCCGGGAGATTCCACTTTGTGATATATTGTGTTGAGCCGAGGATTTTCTTTACTGTAAGACTTATATTTTTTTTCTTAAACTTTTTACTGTAGACATTACCTATCTTTTGTACTGTTTTAAAACTGACTTATTTAGAAATCCAGTAGAGCCTTACCCCGACCTCGTCACTAATTGACCGGGGTTAGGCTTGGCACTTACTGGGTACCAAATGTGGTGTACTCATGCCCTTTACTGCACATTTTTTTGTGTGCAGATCCAGGTACGAGCTATCAACCTCGTGGTTAGTCGCTGCTGCTAATTCCAGGAGATTGCAAGGAATTTCTGCCGCGTCCGCAGAATCCTCCGAGTTACTAAAAGACTGACATCACTATATTATACCACCCGAGGAAGGCCAATGTGATGGCCGACGCCTTGAGTCGCTGGGCGGAGAGTTTGGCATATCTTCAGGCAGTTGAAAGGCCCTTAGCCTTGGATGTTCATTCCTTAGCTAATCAGTTCGTGATATTGAATCTTTCAGAGCCTTGCCATTCGAGAGCGCTAGTATGATTATCCTCTCCTTCTGGTTCTTCAGGACAGGGTTCGGCGAGGTGACGCCAGGGATGTGACTATAGGAGATGACAGTGTGATGATGATGCAGGGTCAGATCTGTGTGCCCAATGTAGATGGGCTTCAGGATTTATTCTTGAGGAGGCCCATAGCTCGCGGTATTCCATTCATTCGGGTACCGCGAAGATGTACCAGGACCTGAGACAACACTATTGGTGGAGAAGGATGAAAAAGGATATAGTGGAGTTTGTGGCCAAGTGTCTTAACTGTCAGCAAGTCAAATATGAGCATGAGAGGCCAGGAGGGTTACTTCAGCAGATTGAGACTCTAGGGTGGAAGTGGGAGCGGATCACCATGGACTTTGTGGTTGGACTTCCTCGGACTTTGAAAAAGTTCGATTCTATTTTGGTGATTGTGGATTGGCTGACCAAGTTAGCCCATTTCATTCCAGTGTTGACTACATACTCCTTCGAGAGGTTGGCAGAGATTTATATCAGGGAGATTGTTCGCCTCCATGGTATTCCAGTATCTATCATTTCAGACAGAGGTCACAATTCACTTCACGGTTTTGGAGAGCCGTTCCGCAGGAGCTAGGCACCAGGGTAGAGTTGAGTACAGCCTTTCACCCTCAGACGGACGGGCAGTCCGAGCACACGATTCAGATTCTTGAGGACATGCTTCGTGCCTGTGTGATGGATTATTTAGGGTCATGGGACCGATACTTGCCACTCGCATAGTTTGCTTATAATAACAGCTACCAGTCCAGCATTCAGATGGTGTCGTATGAGGCCTTATATGGTAGACGGTGCCGGTCCCCAATGGGATGATTTGAGTCGGGCGAGGCCCGATTGTTGGGTACATATTTGGTCCACGATCCCCTGGACAAGGTGAAGGTGATTCAGAAGAGACTTCGCACAGCTCAGTCCAGGCAGAAGAGTTATGCGGATATGAAGGTTCGTGATTTGGTATTTATGACTGGTGATTGAGTTTTGCTTCGGGTATCGCCTATGAAGGGCGTCATGAGGTTCGGGAAAAAGGGTAAGCTGAGTCCGAGATTTATTGGTCTTTTTGAGGTATTGCGGCGTGTTGGGGAGGTTGCTTATGAGCTAGCCTTGCCTCCCAACCTAGCAGGAGTTCATCCGGTATTCCACGTCTCTATGATCCGGAAGTATCACGGTGACCCGACCCATGTTTTGGATTTCAGTTCAGTCCAATTGGACAAGGATCTATCATATGTTGTGGAGCTAGTAGCTATATTGGATAAACAGGTCAGAAAGCTCAAGTCAAAGAATATTGCATCAGTCAAGGTTCAGTGGAGGGGTCAGCCGATCGAGGAGGTGACTTGGGAGACCGAGCAGGATATGCGCAGTCAGTACCCTCATCTTTTCACAGCTTCAGGTATGTCTCTATACTCGTTCGAGGACGAACAATTTTCTTAAGAGGGAGAGAATGTAACGACCCGGTCGATCGTTTTTACAGTTAGAGCTCTTATCCCCTAATAACATCTTTCCCCACTTTTATATCTGCTTATGGGACTTGTCGGAATGATTAGTTGCAAAATTCGGAGAGGTTTTGGACACATAGTCCCTATATATGAGTTTAAGCTTTAGATATTGGACCGTAGTTGGAACTGTGTGAAGACAGATCCGGAATGAAATTCCATCAACTCTGTTAGCTCAGTTGGGTGATTTCAGGGTTAGGAGCATGTTCGGAATGTGTTCTCGAGGTCTGAAGTAGATTTAGGCTTGAATTGGCAAAAGTTAGAATTTCGGCGATTTCGGCCGATAGGTGAAATTTTGATATCGGGCTCGGAATGGAATTCCGAGAGTGGATGTAGGTCTGTAATTTAATTTATGACCTATGTGTAAAATTTGAGGTCATTCAGACTAGTTTTGACGTGTTTGGGCGTCAGTTGTAGTTTATGGAAATTTCATAAGTTCTTAGGCTTGAATCCATGCACAATTCTTGATTTTGGTGTTATGTGATGTGTTTTGAAGGCTCGACCAAGTTTGGATGAGGTATTATGACTGGTTGGTAGGTTCGGTTGAGGTCCCGCGGGCCTCGGTGCATTTCGGATGCTCAACGGGCATTTTTAGCCTTGTGGGTGATTGCTGGTTTTTTGATGTAAGTGCAGCAGATTTTTGTTTGCCGCGATCGCGTGAGGGAGTCAGCGATCGCGTAGAGTAATTGAGGCCAGGAAGGATTTTTTTTCATGGCTATCACAAGAAATGGAATGCAATCGCGTAGGGTAGACAGCCTTGGCCACTGCGTTCGCATGGGCCTTGTTGCGTTCGCGTAGAAGAAATAAGGCGGTTGGGACTTTAGGTGTTCCTCTACGCGGTCGCTTGAAGCCAACCGCGATCGCGTAGGTCTGGTGAGCTGAGCATCGCGTTCGTGTATGTATCATCACATTTGCGTAGAGTATTCTGAGGGCGCGTCTGAGGTTGTGCTTCGCGATGGCGACTGGGTGTCCGCGATCGCAGTGAAGAAAAGTGTTGGGCAGAATCTTAAAAACCCAAAATCGAGGGTTTGAGCCATAATTCATATTTTGATCTTGGGAGCTCGGGAAAGTGCGATTTTTGAAGAGATTTTTACCTGGGCGATTTGGGTAAGTAATTCCTACTCGGTTTAGACTAATTTCCACGAATCTATGCGTAAATCCATCCTTTAATTTCAAAATTTTGGTGGAAAACTGGAGAAAATTTGGATAAAGTTCTTAGCACAAGTTTTTGATCGAGATTTTGGTATTGGATTAGTGTAAAATTGGTATGGTTAGACTCGTGGGCGAATGAGTGTTCGAAATTTATGATTTTTACCCGATTCCGAGACGTGGGACCAGGGACTTTTTCGGCAGTTTTCCTAAATTCACGCTTTAGCTTCGTATTTATTAGTCGAACTAGTTGCTCGTAGTGATATTTACACTATGTAATTTATTTGAATAGATTCGGATCATTCGGAGTTTGGTACTCGTGTCAAGAATGTGATTCCGAGTTGATTTGACAAGTCGAGGTTAATGGCTTGCCTAACTCTGTTTTGGATACTTCTCCTTAGGTTGTTTTGATTCTATTTTTTGAATGGGCGCCGTGTATGTGAGGTGACGAGTACGTGCACGGGCCATTGTTGCAAAAATTCTATTTTTCCTTCCATGTCATAAATCATTTCACTCTTATTTCACTCTTTAATGTGCTAATTGTGTAGTTTAGATTAGGAAGGAGCATGTCTACCTGTTTTACCCGAATTCCCTATTTGATACTATGTGCACCATGTTTAGTTAGTCCTATACTTTGTCTTGGCTGCGACTTTTCTCCTGAACTGTTTAAATAAACCTTATCCGACATTCATTTGCATAACATATTTAAATTGGGATTACGGACTTATTCCGGGAGATCCCCCTGTACTGCATATTTACTTTGGGACTACAGACGTATTCCGGGAGATCCCCCTGTACTGCATATTTACTTTGGGACTACAAACGTATTTCGGGAGATCCCCTTGTACTGCATATTTACTTTGGGACTACGGACGTATTTCGGGAGATCCCCCTGTACTGCATATTTACATTTGGAACTACAGGACAGTATCCCGGGAGATTCCACTTTGTGATATATTGTGTTCAGCCGAGGATTTTCTTTACTGTAAACTTATATTGCGTTTCTTAAACTGTTTATTGTAGACATTACCTATCTTTTGTACTGTTTTAAGACTGACTTATTTAGAAATCCAGTAGAGCCTTAACCTGACCTCGTCACTACTTGACCGGGGTTAGGTTTGGCACTTACTGGGTACCAAATGTGGTGTACTCATGCCCTTTCCTGCACATATTTTTCGTGTGCAGATCCAGGTACGAGCTATCAGCCTCGTGGTTAGTCGCTGCTGCTGATTCCAGAAGACTACAAGGTATTTCTGCCGCGTCCGCAGAATCCTTCGAGTCTCCTTCTATTCTATCTTGTAGAAACGTTCTTATGTACTTTTCCAGTTTTTTTGTTATAGCTACAGTAGTGTTAGAAGCTTGTGATTGCCTGTGATATTCCGGGTTTTGGGAAGTTATATTTTGTATGAGCCGAGCGGCCATTACGTTACTTATGTCATTGCCCTTATCCCCTTTATTGCTTGCGTTTTATTTTGATTATATTAGGCTTACCTAGTCGTAGAGACTAGGTGCCGTCACGACACCTTCGGAGGGTAAATCGGGTCGTGACAATACCGCACATCGAAATCCAGTACCGGAGCTACCTTGTTCTCATTAGTTTATGGCACCGAAGCTCTAATTCCGGTCGAGGTCAGAGAACCTAGCATCAGGTTCTGATATGCAACAGAAAAGGTCAAATAACGAGGCCCTGGATACGAGCCTAGAATATATGGATGAAATACACGAATCCACCCTCGTCCGATTGGCCGCCCAAAAACAGCGAATCGAAAGATAAAACAATCGAAGAGCCAATCTTCAACATTTTAACATCGGGGACTTGGTGCTAAGGAAATTCACCCTCAACACCTAAAATATGAATAAAGGAAAACTGGGTCCAAACTAGGAAGGACCATGCCAGATTCTCGAAGTCACCGGAAAAGGATCCTACAAGCTCGGATCAATAAATGGAGAATGAATACCGAGCAATTGGAACATATCACACCTAAAATGATACTACTGCTAAGGTATGACCCCCCTTCAATTTTCATTTTTGTTTTAAACTAACACTTGCAGATGATGAATAAGAATCGACGGTAGATTTTTCGGCACACAAAACAAAGTCTTTAAGTCTGAAAGCACGTGTTGCACTCTTTTTCCCTTAGACTGGTTTTGTCCCGAATGGGTTTTTCGGCAAGGTGTTTAACGAGGAAACAATGAATCTTGATAACATAGAATCAAGCCCGATTACAAATCGGCATGAAAGAACAGTTCAACGGTATCTGAGGATCCTTTGCAATCAACCTCGAATACTGGGGGGCATCGCCCTTGAATGTCAACTTTGTTACAAGGAAATTACTTCATAAGACCAGGGTCTCGATAGGTGAAATTTGTAAGGGCCAAACGGTCAACGAACCGTGTCCACATAGGATACTCTAGCCCCTGGCACAAAACATGTACGTATGTGTAATCATTTTCTGCAAAAATAAAGAGAAGTATTTTTCCTTGCCATAATCTCATGTCTTAGAAAAAGTTTTTCTACTTTACAGTTTCATACCTTCGATCTATTATGGAAACGAGCTCAAGGGCCGATCATAACGAGAGTTCGGATAATCACCCCCACACTCGGGGACTGCCGTCCGAAAAATAAACAGATCGAACTATTGAGCATCGAGGGCATAAGACCTTTTAGGAAACCCTTGAATTTTGAAGGCCACGACCATACTCACTTGGGAACTATCGTTCAGCTCAAACATCCCGAGTTATTTTACATCGGGGACAAAAGACCTAATAGGCAGTTCCCCAATCTCTAAAGGCCATGGTCACCCCACTTGGGGATTATTGTCTCGGGCAAGCCCGAACAAAATGGGAAAACGAACCCAACGAGCAGATGTCGTACTAAAAGGCTACAGACGAATTAACATGGCTCGAAGACGTCCGAATTCCATAACAAAATAGGCCTTTGAATTCTTTCATAACTAGTTTTAAAAAGGATACCCTCGGCAAAGTCATAAAAGGATTCGATAATATCGAGCCCCAAAACTCTAACGAAAGCTAAGGTTGTTCGGACTCCCGAACAATTCCCTATTATCTCATGCTAAAGCATTTTTTATTACAAATTATAAAGCAAAAAAGCAGTAAAAACTGAAAAGCCGAAAGGGAAAAGAAAAAGTCTTGTATTCATATACAAAATAAGTCTTCCTTACAAGGGCCAAATTGGCGAAGTACAAATTTTTTTACAACGGACCGAAAATGACCTCAAAACGAAAATTACAAAAAGAAAAGAATAAAAATATACTAAGCCCTAAGAGGCTTGGTATCCATTGGACGCAGGATCTCGGTCCTCAAGATCTTCTTCTTCAAACTCATTGAGGCCATCAGAGTCATCCTCAGGGAAGGCCAGCTTCCGAGCCAGGTTTTCTTCTGCTCGGGCATTGTCAATCTCGACCGCAATATTGAAGTCTCGGGCTTGAGCATCCTCTAGGTCCTCCCTCCGAGCTTGCCACTTTCAATGATCTATCATGCTCCTAGCTTTGGTCTGGATGGCCTCGATGTCGATTTTAAACTGGGCCACCTTTTCATCAGCCTTGATGCCAGCCTCGCCCACCTTAGACTTAGCCTCCTCGAGCTTGTTGGCAGCTGAGTCTAGTTGAGACTGAAGCTCTTTGATCTTCTCGGTCTGCACCGAGTGTTTCTCTTTCTCAGCTCAAAGCTGAATCTCGGCTGAATCCAACTATGCTTGGATAGTCTCTTTCATCGCGGCCAAGATATCCATGCTTCCCTTGAAAGCCTTGGCCTCGGCTCGTAAATCATCCACTTGCTTGTTGAGCTTATCGATATGCTCAAGCCTCTGTCAGATCTGCAGAATTGGGTCATTAGTTGTTATCTCTAACTCAGCTTCACTATCATGAAGCATTCGGAATACCTGTTCGGCCAAGTTGGTATGCTTATTCTGAGCTGCAACCAAATTGGTCTGGAGTCATTCACTAAGGAGCCTATAAGTATCGTTTCTTCTTAGTAAGGCTCCAAACTTCGGTCTTGTGCTCCTCTAGAACTCTGACAAAGGCTTCGTGGTGCAACACCAAAGCCTATAAGTAAGGGAAAAAAGTGTTAAGAGTAATCTGCAATTCCAAGTATAAGGAAAGTAAGGAATAAATTCTCAAAGATTACCCGATTTAGTGCGTGTTGGGCCTTGTTGAACAAGTAGTCCGCCCCCACGGCATTCATCACTGCTTGGTCCTCTTCGATCACCAAGCCTCTCAGATAGCTGGCAACCCCAACAG
>ML431791.1:60131-77379 GCA_005239525.1 Nicotiana knightiana
GGGGGGGGGGGGATAGAAGAAAACTCAAGCATCTTCAGGGACGGCCAACAATAGATGTCGTTTAGGGTTAGGGTTAGCACTCGAAGCTGGAAATTGGTCTACCAACCTCGAGCTTGATGGAGATCCAGTTTCCCACGACGATGGAACTTTCCTCGGCACCGATAAGTTGCCAAACCCGGGGATCTCCTCGGAAGTATCCGCTTCAAGCCCGTTGAATAAACCATGAAGATCGATCCGCTGACCTTCCAGCATGTTGGCCTCTCGAATCATGGAGTCTGAAACTTGGGAGGAGTCAGAAATGTCGACCACCCCGAGCTCCACCCCAGGGACCTCTTCTGTTGTTTGGAGATCCTTGCTTAGAAACTCTCCCTCCACCGTCTTTGCTGGGGACGGGGTGACTTCTGTTCTTCCCGACTCAGGGACCTCGGTCGAAGTTCCCTTGTCAATTGCCTCCGGTTTGGAGGACTTTTGTATCGAAAATGTAGCCCGCGGATGAGCCACCAACCCAACTTCTTCTTCATCGGACTCATCCATCAGCCGACAGAGTGAATCCAAAGATAGGGGAATAATGTTCCCCGTAGACTTATGAGTCCTCCTCGCCGGTCTTTTCTTTTCCGATCCTTGGGGACTCGAGGCCCTTTTCCTCATTTTCTCCTTGGCCAGCTTTGAAGCTGATGGTTGGGGAAGAATTTCTTCATCGCTGGAAGGAGGTCTCATCGCAACATCCTTCCCTATACCTACAAAGGAAAGGGAGGCACGTTAGTTAAGAAAATACTAAAATGACAAACAGTTAGAGAGCAGAAGTTTACCATGGTTGCGAGCCTCTCATCGACCCTTGGAAAGCTCCATCCAAGCACGCTCGGAGTAGGGCCTCTAAGATACCAAGCCTTCGACCCATCTTTTCAACTCCGGAACCGGGTCCGACATCTGGGCCACAACTGCAAACAAAATGAAAATAAGCAAAGGTTGAAAGAAGTAAAAATGGCAAAGCGAGCATTCAAGGTAAAGACACTTACGGTTCATGTTCCACCTCTCTGGGAACGGCATGTCTTCTGCAGGGATCAGGTCCGATGTCCTTATTCGGACAAACCTGCCCATCCAACCTCGATCACATGTCTCGTCAATACTGGAGAATGGGACTCTGCTGACCCGACGGGAGAGCTTAATCAGTCCTCGATAGAGTCGGGGACTATAGAGGCGCATGAGATGATCGAAGGTAAAGGAGCATCCCTCGATCTTGCTGGTGAAGAAACGGAGAAGGACGACGATTCTCCAGAACGATGGGTGGATTTGGCCCAAGGTAACGTCGTATCTTTTGCAGAAGGCTACTATGACAGGATCTAGGGGCTAAACGTAAAGGGGTAAGTGTAAACACTTAGATACCCATCTATGTGTGTGGTGATTGATTCCTCAAGATAAGGAACGACCATGTCCTTATTCTTCCATTTGCACTCCTCTTTGACCTTATCGAGGAGGCCCTCAATAATGGTGCACATATACCTCAACATTGGCTCGCAGCGGCCCTGTACCGAGGGGGTCTTCTCTATCTTGAAGTCGGCGACAGTCGAGCACCCCGCTTTAACGAATTCCTCAGGGTGGGACTCTGCCGCAACCGCATCTCTGGCAGCGATGAAGAAGGAGCCTCTTTTTGTGGAACGGTTTTGAAAGTCTTAGCCATTTGTGAAAAGCAGATCAGAAAGCAAAGAAATTGATTAAGGTTCAAGAAATTTGGATATAAGAATTAAGAAGTAAGGATTCTTCGAAAACAAGAGTAGGAAAGGTGTTGGTTGTAAAAGTTTGAATGAAAGAAGGTTGAGGGTTTTATAGTTTGAAGGCGACGGTTCAGAATAAGGTAGTGGCCGACCAGCGCCTGACATGAATTTAATGCCTTGGTAACTGGACCAACGGGATGTTTCGTTGCTTGCGTCACGGTCGAGCTAGTTACTGACGTCATCACTCGAAAAGATGAAGTTCGAAAATTCATGTCGTTTCTCATCATCTTATTTATGAGAAACGAGGGGACTATCCGTATATAGTCAGAACGATCCCGCCTTCTTGTGATTAATCGAGGTTGGATCATGATAGACCGCAGTTCGGCCTCGTATTGTATCGAGCCTCAATATGAAGTTAGGTTGTTGAACCCTTAATTCGAGGACCGGTCAAGGACGATGATCAATTATGATCGAGAACGAGCGAAATGGAGATCGAGTAGGATCGAAGGGTGTTTACCTGGTCAACTAGCAGTGAGTCGAAATATCCGCGATCGAGCAAGGATCACGGGGAAATCTCGGCACGTATCAAGTCAAGGCCGGTTAATCAGGCAATCATGAAATTTCTTATTGTAATTAGCATTGTATCATAAGTGAAACTCCTCTACTATATAAAGGGGTTTTAATCATTTTATAATCATTATATTCACAAAGTACAAAGCAATATATCACATTTTCTCTATTAAGCTTTCAATATCTAATTTGGTTTGCTTTATTTTATTTATAAACTAATATCAACAGGAAAAAGGGTGGGCACTACCAGGATTTAGGGTTTAAGCTTCTGCTTGATTAGATGTCCGGATTTCTAAAGAATGGCATTTATCGCTTCAGATTTCATGCATTTTACTCAACAGCTGCGGCAGCTTCTCACACCAAGCACTTGGTGGAAACACTGGTGAACGCACTTGGGTTCTCTACAGAAGAAGCCATTTCAACAAGCGCTAAGGTAAGTCGCTTGAAACCCAGAAAATATAAGCCTCTTTTAGTCTTTAATTTCTTGGAAAAATCTGGTTTAGATAAAACCCACATCAAAAACTTGTTTCTTCAGTCCCTGCATTGATGCTATGTGATGTAAATAAACACCTTAAACCCAAAATTGAACTACTTCAAGAACTTGGGTTTTCTGGGTCAGATCTTGTCCAAATTATTTCCAACAGTGGGAAATTCTTCACCACAAGGGTAGACTGTTATACCAGACCAAATGTTGATTATCTTCGGAAACTATTGGGTAATGATGACTCTGTAGTTAAAATCATTAAGAGAAATCATATGGTGCTTAATTATGATCTTCATGAAGTAATGCCACCCAATATATCGTTCCTGCAAAATATTGGGTTATCATGTATGGATATAGAGAAGCTTATGTTTTGGAATCCTGGTCTTTTAATTCAAAAAACTGAGTGGCTCCAAGACATTGTGAGTCGAGTAGAAAAAAAATATCACATTTCTCGGGGTTGCCACCATGTTTCTCTATGGATTTTATGCACTTGCATCTCTCAAAGAATCGACTTTGGAAAAGAAATTTGGAATTTTCAGGAGTTTTGGGTGGTCTGACTCGGACATTTTTACATTGGTTCAAAAACATCCTGCCTGTTTCAGCCAATCAGAAGACAAGCTCAAAAATGCATTTAAATGTTTTTATGAAGGAACTCGGATATGAATCTAAGTACCTGGTTTCTCACCCCGCGTTTTTGACTTATAGCTTGGAGAAAAGGATTATGCTTAGACATAATATTTTGAAGCTACTCAACCAGAAGAAGCTAACAAATTGTAGTCGGAGCTTCTATACTGTTGTGCTATGGTCTGAGTTGAAGTTCTTAGAGAGTTATGTGCTGCCCTTTAAGGATGAGATACCTGAGGTGTATGATTTATACGTCAAATGTAGAAGCTAATGGAGCATCTTTAGTTTTGTGAGTTTTACCAACTTTATTGATGTGTTGTTCCTTTCATGTTTTTCTTTGAGCTCAAAGCTACTGTTTGGTTCATATTTCGTTGCTAATTAGGCAATTTATATTTTTGGAGTCAAAAGATGATGTTCTTTGATTTCAAAATGAACAAAGAGACTAAAATATTTATGTTTCTATAAAGTGGAGCATTTTTTTTGTGACATGGCTTTCTCAGTCAGAATAAGATATTCTGCTTTACTGCTTGTAATAACTTTATTGGTTCTTCTGTTTGTCATGTGATGGCCAAGATAATAAATATCCTCCGAAAGCCCTATTTGACCCAGTGAATTGCTTCTGGAATATAGATGTAGTATCTTCTCTCAGCTCGGGTAGATTTCTGTGTAGAGAAGCATAACTAAGCTAAAAATTAAGTGACTGCCAACACATACTGCAGCACAAGTAAAATAGACTTTTGTTGGAAAGATTTTATTCTACTGTGTCTTGACTCTTGAGATGGAATAGTAGGTGTAACGGCTAAAGTCCATCCTCTTGCCAAATTTTCCACAATTACTTATGCTAAGCAAGTACCAGAAACATTTCCATTTTCACCATAAAAGTTCTCTCTTTTTTTTTTTTGAATTTTTATGCTGGCTATATGGAAATGTTTTCACTGTCTGCGCAATGTGTTTCTGCAAATAGATGAAAATGGACTCCTTTTTACTTTAAAGGTTGGATATAGGCGTATAATCACTTTATTAGCTCTTTGGTATGACAAAGATAGGAAACCTCAGTGTTTTAAAAGGGAAAAACGCCACAAAATGACAAGGTTCATGGGGCTTGAAGCAAAAAGCAGTAACTGAAGTGCACAAGTTACGGAGAATAAGAAATTACTAACCATATATGAATGTAGTAGTACATTGCCAAATTGCAATTAAAATAACTAATTTCAGCATCCAATATATAATGATGTCTGTATTACTCCAATTAAAGTTAGGATCCAAAAAAATTCAACCACTTCTCACAGGGATCGCTTTGCGCGTCCTTTCAAGATACTCAAGCTTTTTACTGCTAATTTGCATTTTATTTCTGTCAAGCCAATGTTATAGGTTAACACGGCAAACTGCAGGCTTTAGCCAATGTTATAGGTTAACACTGCAAATCGCAGGCTTTCTCAGTTTAAAGTAAAAGATGCTTTTGGTTTGTGGAGAAGAAAAGTTGTGAAATAATTTGCTCGTTGGTAAATGGAGAAGAAAAGTTGTGGAGAAATTTTGATTCGATAACATCGTCATATAAATGCATATCCTCAATCTGGAGAATATATCTTCTAGTTTGCTGAAATTTCTTGTTTTCTTTGGTTGAGTTTTGCACTTCAAACATAGTTTTATTTGTGTCTGTATTTTCACTATTTAGGAGAGGTGGGACTACTTCAGCATGTCTCATGGAGTGTCTTCTCTCAAGTTGATCAAGAGTCGGCATGAAGAAGCTTTTGCTTGCATAACGAATTTTGGTCAAGTATTGTTCAATGCAGTTGCCCATATGTGCCATGTGTACACCCAATTAATTCATGCTTGAGATTCATTTGGTTATTAAACCACTAAAAATGGAAAGATAATATTTAACAAAATGATAATAATAAGAAAATTTAACACTAACGGCAGCCGTTTATAAGGCCTGCCATGCCATTTTTCTCACTCTTCAACCTACACATAGACACCGCCATGTTGTCATAGTAAAATCTAAATATATGTGTTGTTCTGAATTTATTTTTACTATTATAATTTCTTATTTTTTGAATAGGTCTTTTCATCTTTTCGATTGTTTTTTTTCCACAACTAACACATTAAAAAACAAGTATCATTTGTTTCATGGTGACACAAAAGCTTTTGATTAATGAGATTTATTTGAGTTGTTTAAAAGCGTCAGCAATTCCTCGAATAATAGTTCTTATAATTATTCTAGACACTCTTTGTAGCTTTAAGAGAGAAGAAAATGGCAGATGACCTTGCCGTTAGTGTTGAATTTTTTATTATTTTTTTGTTAAATATTGTCTTACCAATTTAGTTGTTTAATAACCAAATGAATCTCAGCCTTGAATTATTTGGGTGTACACATAGCATGTATCGGTAACTGCATTGAACAATACATGACCAAATATCACTGGAGTGGATCTCCACCCAGGGAGGTACCAGAAAAACTGATAAATCACAAAAAAAATTGATATCCGAGTTAAATCGAGAAAAAAATCTGATTAATAATTCGGTTTGATGTTGGAAAAAGGAACCCCATAATTGGTTTGGTTTGACTTTAACTAAAAAAGTCAAACCTAAATTAAATCAACCCAACATTATATGTATATAATTTTTAAACTATTACATTGGTGCCAAAGGTGTCCAGTCCTTCATTTGTCAAAGAATTTCGACCTACTGCATGTTGTACCACTATCTATAAACTCATTGCCAGAATTCTTACATCAAGACTAAAAACAGTGGTGGTTTTGATTGTTGGACCAGCTTAGTCAACATTCATAGAAGGGAGAAGTATTTTGGATAATGTTATTATTGCTCATGAATTGGTTAAGGAGTATAACAAAAAAGGAGTCTCACCTAGGTGCATTATAAAAGTGGACATAAGAAAGGCTTATGACTCAGTTGAATAGCCATTCTTACAAATGGTATTACTAGAATACGGGATACCTAATAAGATGGTACAGTGGATTATGGAATGTGTAACAAATGTGATCTATTCTATACCTATCAATGGTGAGCTCACTAATAGATTTCAAGCAAGGAAGGGGTTGAGACAAGGGGATCCTATGTCCCCATATCTGTTTGTCCTAGTGATGGAATATCTGAGTAGAACATTGAAGACCCTCAAGGACATCCCTGACTTCAATTTCCATCCAAGATGTGCCAAGTTAAATCTTACTCATATCTGTTTTGCAGATGATCTGATTATGTGTTGTAGAGCTGACAAGATTTCTATCCAACTATTACTGGAAAAATTCAACCATTTCTCGAAGGTGACATGGCTCATGGCTAACTTAGACAAAAGTTCTATCTATGTAGCTGGAGTTTCTCGGGGTTTCAAGGATATGATCAGTACTGACTATCAATTCAAACCGGAAGCTTTACCATTCGATATTTGGGAGCCTTTATCTTCAAGGAAGTTATCAATACATCAATATATGCCATTAGTGGAGAAGATCACCAACAGAATAAAATGCTGGACATCAAAGTTCCTATCCTACAATGGCATGTTACAACTGATAAAGAGTGTATTATTTAAAATGCAAACGTACTGGGGACATGTGTTTCTTCTACCAAAGAAGATTATACAATTGATGAATTCTGTGTGTAGAACATTTCTATGGACAGGTAGTCAAAATCCTTCAAAGAGAGCTTTGATATCCTGTGACAGAATCTGCATGCCTATTTCAACTGGTGGTGTAAATGTCATTAACTTTGTATGGTGGAACAAAGCAACAATTTGTAAGTTAATGTGGGCAATACATACAAAAAAGGATGCTCTTTGGATCAAATGGATCCATTTAGTTTACATAAAGAAACAAGGTTTCAACATAATGAATACTCCTAACCAAGCCTGCTGGCTGGTAAGGAAAGTTTTTGACATTAGAGATTGGTATATGAGTATTGATACCTTGGCCAAAATTAACAGTTTCTGCAGAAAGGGGCAATTCAATATCTAGAAGATGTATACCTTATCGCGACCTCAGTTTCCAAAGGTTAGTTGGAAGGCCTTAATATTGGGTACAACAATACCTAGACACAACTTCATCTTATGGCTAGCACTAAACCATAGGCTCACCACTGTGGATAGGTTGGTAACTCGGGGGATATAGGTCGATATTTGATGTGTGTTATGCAATAGTAGAAAAACTAAAATGATGGCTCACCTATTCTTTGAATGCCAATACTCAAGGAATATATGGAGTACACTGCTCAACTGGTTGGGAGAAAGACATCAAATTGGTATATGGGAAGAAGAAGTCTTATGGTTGAGTAAAAGAACAAAAAATGGTAGACCCCATAATAGTATTTTAGCTTTTCTGTTTGCAGCAATAGTTTACCATACATGGATAGAAAGAAATATGCGCAGATTTCAGGAGAGAGAGACAAATACGAAGAGGAAGATACGTGATATTGTTCTTCAACTGCATATCAAAGGACAACAGAAGATGAAATGGAAGAAGATTTTAGAAAGAGTGAATAGTTTCCCTCTATGAAACAGTTGATGTTAATAGTAGTAGAGGAACTATTAGTTTTGTAAATATTTTTTTTGAGTCTAACTCTTTAGTCCAAAAGAGTTAGAGGTGCTGTAAATTCTCTTTACTGGTTAAATAAAAGTTTGAATATTTGACAAAAAAAATATATATTATAATATAATTTATAACTATTTCTTAAACTTTTTCATAGTTTTTGTCTTTTTACAAATTATTTCAAGTTTGGACTTAAAAGTTTTGAATGGTTCAATAAGTTTTATAGCTCATAGATGTTATCAACTCAAATAAAGCCTATATCAAAAGCAAATTAATCGTAATTAATGGTAATAAAAGCAATTTAATTCAAAACTAAGAATGCAGTAGTGTTGAATATCTATATTTTAGTTTTGCATCGGTTTCAATAGTAAAACTGCACAATTTTATTTATTTATTTTTAGTATTTAGTCGTGTAATTAATACTTATTGGTCTTACCTATTTTATTATGATTTAGTACTTTTAGATTATACTCATTTTCATTATGGCTTATAATTAGCGATATTGATTTTATGCAATTTTATTATTTTTATTGTTGAATATTTTAGTACAATGTCATGATTTATCTCACTTTTTATTATTTTCTTGAGAAATACCTTATATAGCCGTATTTTACCAGGAGTAAAGAAATATTTGGAGCACAATTATATGTTTTGTACAATAAATACTTTATAGGGAAAAAATCCAAAAAAAATCAAGAAAATCAAAAAAGAAGAAAAATAAAAGAACTTGACTATTATTGATTTAGTTTGGTTTGGTTTTAAATTTAAAAATTCGATATAATTAGTTTAGTTCAATAATTGAAAACCCTAATCAATCTGGTCTATGTACACTTGTAGTGGGAGGCTAAAATCACTCACATCATTTAATTGAAGGTCAAAAGAGGTAAGTTGAATAATAGAAGGACTAAAATCAGAATATAGCATTAATTCAGGGACTAAATCTTGTCTTAAATGTAGTCATGTATGGTAGTTCTTACAATATGAGCAACAATCTTTGCTAATTTTTAAAGAATAAGAATTGAATTTTCATTGTCTTCCCAATTTCCCCTCCTTGATCACCATCTATTGTTAGACTATCACCAAAATAGTGCACGACAGAAGAATGGAGACAAAATACGTAGTTGGGTGAAGTAACATAAATAATAGGGTAAAGACTAAAATTAAAATATGGAAAAATAAGTGTGAAATTTGAAAGAAAAATAAGAATCAATCTCACCATATCAATTTGGTTTTCTTATAAAATGAGTATTTTTATTATTTCGGAACAATGAATTAAACAATACAAACACTATCAATTTTATATTAATAATTAAGACAAATATTATATTTGAGGTAACAATACAATACGATACGATGTATAACAACCATCTAAACAATGCGTAAAGGAGGAAGAATATATTCCTAAGACCTTTTTTTTTGTTTTCAAGGAAGAACATGCGATTTCTGATTAAAATAGGCAAATCATATCTATTTCACCATACATCTTTGGTGGTACCAAGTATCAAGCACCAAGTGATAAGGTATCACTTTTTAGTAACAACATGTGATCGGCCTATACTTCCTTCCTCTCGTCTAAAATAGGCATGTGCGGTATAGTCAAGTGATAATGTATTACCCTTTTAGCAAAATAATTGCATGGGACTAGAGGTCACAGGTTCGAACCGTGGAAATAGCCTCTTGCATTAATGCAGGGTAAGATTGCGTATAATAGACTCTTATGATACAACTTTTTTCTGGACTCCGTGCATAACGGGAGCTTAGTACACCGAGCTGCATTTTAAGCAATTATTTTACTCTATATAATGAATACTTCCCATAGTTCTCCGGCAACCGTTGTTTCTTTGGTCCTCCGCAAACTGCACCATAAAAATAAGTTCGTGATGTGTCAAAGATAGTGTAGAAAATTATTATATCCACATGGATTGGTTCAAAGAATATTTGAGTAATTCTGATAGAAAATTATTTTTGATATCTCAAAAAGAATATTTCAAAATTATCTCTAGACTCATTTTCTTACTATTATATTAATGAGTTATTATTATAGTAATTATTTTAAATATATTTGTAACAATTAATTTGATAAGTTTGAATTTAATTTTTGACAAATAAAATCTGACAATTGAATGATAATAACGTACACGTTACTTTTGGTGGATCAGTTGTGTATAGCGTTAACGTTTCTTAGCCTTAATGGTTTTTTTTTTTTTTTTAACGTATGGTAATAAAAAATTTGAAAAGCCTTTATGGCTAGGAAGCTTTCTTGTCAGAGATAGTGCAGTTTTGTTTTGACTATATATACTGCTTTGTTTTCATCTTTTAAAAGTGGTGAAAAAGGTAAAAAAGTTTCTACTATTGTGATAGGTTTGTCTTTGTTAATTTTTATTGTTTCTACTTTTAGTTATACTGGAAGAACTTGTTGAATCCTAGAGAATACGCCTAATTTTATTCATCATGTTGTGGACGAAATATTCTTAAGGACAGTGTCTTTGACACATCTCAAGCTAAATCTTATTCTCCATAGTCTAATATTTTTCCAACAATCTTAAGGTATTTCCACGTTGTTATTATGGAGAATGACGCTGGTAATGTTGTTGTTGATGCTACTACACTTGCTGCACCAACTGTTTCTGTTAATGTTCCATCACTAATTACCTATGCCAAATCTTTTTCTGATGTTTTGAAAATTGAAGTTTTTGGTGGAGATAATTTTAAGCGCTGGTAGGAACGAGTGCATTCTATTTTGGATATGCATGGAGTTGCTTTTGCACTTACTGATCCTAAGCCAACTGAAGCAACTTTCATTCAGATGGATCAATGGGTTCATGCTAATAAGGTGTTTACCTCGAAATATGAGTAACAATTAAACTTGTAATATGGTTATAAGGATATGCGATCTAATTCAATGTTAATTGATAAACAACTAAATAAATAAATGAATTAAATGACTCAAATGGTTCAAACCCGGGTTGCAGTAATTAATCGTCCTCGAACTGGATCAGACTCGAGAACAATCGCCAAGAACAGTAGAACAACAATAGTATGAACAACACAAATGTAAGAGTTAAAGGCAAATAAAAGAGTGTTTGTATTTCTCAGCAGTGTAAGTAAGAACTCGTGTATGATGATAATTATAATAATGATGATAAAGATGCCCCCTTACAAATGAATAAGATTCTTCATTATATAGTAGAGGAGTCCTAAATAAGGTATGACTCTAATTGCGGAAACAAGATACATGATTGATGTCGTTAACCGCTAATAGCTCTACTGGTTCCGAGATCCTCGCCGGAATCGATGTTCGAACGATGACAAATAGAGTATAACTTATCATGTGAATGGAGTTCAGGATCCTAGTTACATGTTGAACAACAAAATAATAAGTAAAAGCAAATTAGATACACAATGAATTGCAACAGTAGTAGAAACATATTGGTTTGAGAACTAAAATATGAATTAGAACATACCAGTGAAGTGAAGAAAACAGTAACACAAACAGGAAGTAGGAGATGAATAATAGTTAGCCTTGGCTTGCAGCCGGCTAACTTAGAATAGTAGTAACTAGCACAGAAAAGAGAGAGAGCAGAGAGTTTTTAGTTTTGAGAGAGAGAGAGTTTAACAGATTAGTTCGTCTCTTGATTAATGAAAGAGTAGTGTATATATATAGTTTGAAAACAAATAGTAAATAAGGTAGGAATCAAATTTAACCCTTAATTAAGGGACTGAGTATCAATCAATATAAAATCAATATAGGTATCCCTTAATTGAAGGGGTTAACTTCAAACGGTATTATGCATACAACAAATAAGGAAAGGTACTGCATATAGCATATAAGGAAATAACTTAGCATAGTACAAGTATGGGACATGCAATTGAGGCTAGGTTCAGAATATTTCAATTAAGGAAATAATATAAAAATCTGTGTAATGGTTGTAAATCAGGTAAGAAAATAATTTAATGGTTGTAAATCAGTAAGGAAATCATCACAAAAGATCAATGAGAGGTTCAATTATAGGAAATTAGGGGTTTAAACATGAGTAATGCTGATTCCTGTGAGTACACGAAGTGAACACACAATAGGACAGGAAAATCAGAGATTCAAGTAAAAATCACATAGAATCAGGGATTCAATACTAGCACACAGTAAATGATTAAAGGTTTTAACAAACGAACATGATATAATAGGGAGAATCGAAGTGTTAGAAATCCTAATGACTGTAGCAGCAAGAAATCACATAGGATTAGAGATTCATCTAAACAAAACAGTAACAACTAGAGAGATTAAACAGAGCAACTACAGCATAAGCAGAAGAAGACAAAGTCAAGAACCCTAATGAGCAAGAATAGGATAAAAATCATAGAAAACTCAGGACGTATTCATAATAGATAGACACATATACAAATCAAAAGAGTAGATCAATAAAGGCAAACCTAAGATTATAATACAGTGTTAAAACTAAAGTTTTAGCATAATAAATTATGAAAAAGAGATTTTAACAGAACCCGTTTAAAAATACGAGAAGAATCTTAGAAGAAACCTTAAACTTGAAGAAATCATTTTTGCAGAAAGTTTTTTTAGAAACCCTAGTTGGAAAACAAAAAATCGTTTTAGGAAAAATGGAAAACCCTTAAAGAAAACATCAAAACGGCTTGAAATATGTATAGATATGTTACATATCTAGAAAGATATGAGATTTTAGAAGTTAGGGTTTCGAAGAGAGAATCTAAAGAGGAGAGAAAAACTCAAGGTTTTACCGGTTTCCACCGGAAAGTGTAAGAACCTTACTCGGACGGCCATAGGTGGCTGAAAAATGGCATGAGGGACCATAGGTAGGAGTTTAACCGCTTCAGGTTCACCTGTGGACCTCAGGGTAGCATCAAACCGGCATGGGGTGAAGCAGGGGCTAGGAGATGGTGAGAGGTCATGGTTTCCGGCGAGGGAAGTGGCCGGAGAAGGTGGACAGTGTCCATCGGAGATGAAGAGACGGGAAGGTTCTAGAGAGAACCTCGAGATAGAGAGAGAATAGAGAGATGAGTGTGAGGGGAGTGAATGAGAGACCGGGGGGAGGGGGGTAGTCACCTAGGTTTAATTAAGGAAGGTTGTTTTTGGGCCGTTGATCAAACTTGATCAACAGCCTGGATTTGTTCAGACGTTGGGTCGGGTAGGATAGATTGGGCTTGGGTATTGGGTTATGTAATTGGGCTGGTTTCAATAGGCTGAAATTGAATTAAAATTGGGCTATAATTTAAATAGGGAGGGGCTAATTGTTAAATACCCGATTAAATAGAAAAATAATTAATAGAAATAGCTAATAATTACATAAAATTAAATTAAGCTTAAATAGATGGAATTAAGGTAATTAATTAATATAGAATTTATAAAATGAATAATTATTGATTTAAATGGTATAAAATGTACAATTAGGCCACAGTTGCAAAATTATTGTAATTATGGCCAAATAATGCCAAATTGACTAATTTGTGAAATACTCAAATCCTAATAGGATTAAAAATGATATATTAAGCTGAGAAATATTTTGAAATTATTTATAATACAATTTATGAATAATTATTTAATATAAAAATACTGAATAAATTGGAAAAGAATTTAATAAAAATATGAAAAATTACGAAAAAATACCAGTTATTATAAAGAGTGATTTTGAAGGTATATATGCAAATTTTAAAATAGTTTGAAAAAAAATTGGGTATTAACAGCTGTCCCTCTTTACCCGGGAAGGATGGAAGAGTTGTCGGGTAAAGACATGATGGCCAATTTTGACCGAGCGAAGCGGTTTGAAGAGGTTTAGGCCGCACCCTAGTTTCTGAGCTGCCTACATATCCCTGGTTTTACAAGAATCAGGACGTATATAGTTTAGGAGCCACTGGAGAAGTATACCGATGAAGTTTTATAAGGACGGACACAACATATAGGACTGATTGAATGAACGGCTTACGGGGTAATTAAGAGAACTGGAGCGGGATCGCTCCTGCCGGGATAGTTGCTACTTGTTGGGTTACCTGCAAATGAGTAATACAAGCATATCATGCGTAATTTAAACATGATGCAAATTCCCGTTGGACTATGAATGTTGTCTTCGGACGGTTAAGGATGACGTCTTTAGACCATGATGTCATAGGCCACGAATTGCTTGATGCAGGATTCACAGGCCATGAAATGATGTTCTCGGGCCATGAAGATGATGCCTCCGAACCATGATGCCTTTGAATAATGATATGCAAACTGATAAAAGAGATCCTCAGGCCATGACATAGTGTTCTCGGGCCATGAAGATGGTGCCTCCGAACGATGACGCCTTTGGATAAGTTGGCGATATTTCAGCCCATGAAGATGCAATAGTATGATGCTGACAAGACAGAGCTTATTCTTGCGAATTAAAGGGGCAGAGATTAGCCCAAAAGGAAAAAGAAGTAAATAATTCTAGATACATTGATTGCTTTTAAGAAGTAAATGAGAGGCGGCGTTTAGCCTCGGAAGGTAGAAAGGTAGCCTTATGCAATATGTGAATGCAGATGGAGGTAGCGTTTAACCTCGGAAGGCAGAAAGGTAGCCTTATGCAAGATGCAAATGCAGATGAAGGTAGTGTTTAACCTCGGAAGGCAGAAAGGTAGCCTTATGCAAGATGCGAATGCAGATGGAAGTAGCGTTTAACCTCGGAAGGTAGAAAGGTAGCCTTATGCAAGATGCGAATGCAGATGGAGGTAGCGTTTAACCTCGGAAGGCAGAAAGGTAGCCTTATGCAATATGCGAAGGCAAATGGAGGTAGCGTTTAACCTCAGAAGGCAGAAAGGTAGACTTATGCAATATGCGAATGAAGATGGAGGTAGCGTTTAACCTCGGAAGGCAGAAAGGTATCCTTATGCAATATGCGAATGCAGATGGAGGTAGCGTTTAACCTCGGAAGGCAGAAAGGTAGCCTTATGCAATATGCGAATGCAGATGGAGGTAGCGTTTAACCTCGGAAGGCAGAAAGGTAGCCTTATGCAATATGCGAATGCAGATGGAGGTAGCGTTTAACCTCGGAAGGCAGAAAGGTAGCCTTATGCAAGATTTAAGGAAGGACAACAGAAATTCTTAGCTGGTGTTAAATTGCGGTAGAGCATTGTGATAATGAAGCATTGTTTGTGCTAATAATAAATGTTGGCATGACGAGTTTGAGGAACGATGTCTGTCCTTTGAGCAGATAATATGTTTTGGGGCTTTTGTAATTTTGTGCCTGCATCCAAAGAAAGATCGTGAGTTTTGTAAAGGGGAAAGGTTAGTTCACATTCCTGCTGGCTCTGCTTGGCTCGTTTGCTTGATCATGACGATACTGTATTTATCATTGGGGTAGCGTCCGCTAAACAAGTTGCTTCAAAAAAAAAAATATGCATGATTTTGTAATATATAATATATAATCTAAAATAGTTTTAGAAGAACCGACGACATGACACGGCTTAAGACATTGCAACCTCTCCTGCTGCGGAATTTTGAGGGTCCTCCTCAAAATTATGCCCTAGTTTGCTGCGTGGACGCCTCTAACTGCTGCTCGCGCGGCGATTGACTGAACTTGCTTCAGAATTTTGAGAGTCCTCAAAATTTTTCCCCAGTTGGTTGGGTGAATGCCTGTGGACTACTACTCGCTTCAGAATTTTGAGGGTTCTCCTCAAAATTCTGCCCCAGTTTCCAGTTGCGGGGAAATATAGATTTTTATTGAATTGTGACCGAACCCATAGGGCTGCCTATGTATCCCCTCTTAAATGGAAATCAGGTCAAGCGTAGTTCAATTTACATCACTGAGAAAGCATAAAGATTACACATAGTAGCGCTTGACTGCATCTGAATTGATCGGTTTCAGCCAAACTTCTCCGTCCATTTCTGCAAGTATGAGTGCTCCTCCTGTCAGCACTCTATGAACCATGTACGGACCTTGCCAGTTGGGAGAGAACTTTCCCTTGGCTTCATCTTGATGCAGAAAGATTTTATTTAACACCAGCTGCCCTGGTGTGAATCGTCTCGACTTGACTTTTTTGTTGAAGGCCCTGGCCATTCTGTTATGATATAGTTGACCATGACATACTGCATTCATTCTCTTCCCGTCTATGAGGGCTAGTTTCTCATAACGGCTCCTTACCCACTCTGCATCGCTAGGCTCAGCTTCCTGTATAATTCTTAGATATGGAATCTCCACTTCGGCAGGAATAACAACCTCTGTACCATAAACTAGCATATAGGGAGTTGCCCCTGTTGATGTGCGGACAGTGGTGTGGTTTCCCAATTAAGCGAATGATAACTTTTCATGCCACTGCTTGTGCCTTTCTATCATCTTCCTTAGTATCTTCTTGATGTTTTTGTTAGTGGCCTCTATGGCTCCATTCATCTGAGGTCTGTATGCTGTGAAATTTTTGTGTTTGATCTTGAGAGTTTCACACATAGCTTTCATCAAGTCATTGTTGAGATTAGAACTATTGTCGGTGATGATTGACTCGGGAACTCCAAACCGACAAACAATGCGGTCGCAGAAAAATTCGGCCACGACTTTCTTAGTAACTGCTTTGTAGGAGGCCGCTTCGACCCATTTAGTGAAGTAGTCAATGGCGACCAAAATGAACCTGTGGCCATNTATGTATCTGGCATCGCTGGCACTTCCGAACATACTGGATGCAGTCGGTTTCCATAGTCATCCAAAAGTAACCAGCTCGGAGTATCTTCTTTGCTAGAACAAAACCGTTCATATGTGGGCCACAGGTCCCAGCATGAATTTCTTCGAGAAATTTTGATGCTTCTTTTGCGTCAACACACCTTAATAACCCTAAATCGGGAGTCCTCCTATACAGGATTCCTCCACTTTGGAAGAAATTGTTGGCCAATCTCCGAAGTGTGCATTTCTGAGTGGAATTTGCAAGCTCGGGGTATTCTCCTTTTGCCAAGCACTCATCGATGTCATGAAACCAAGGATTTCTGTCTGCTTCTTCTTCGACATGGGCACAGTAAGCTGGCTTATTATGAATCTTTATAGGAATAGGGTCAATGAAATTCTTGTTTGGATGCTGGATCATTGAGGACAAAGTAGCTAATGCGTCAGCGAACTCATTCTGGATTCCGGGGACGTGCCGGAACTCTATCTTTGTGACCTCTTTCTTAATTCCTGTATGTGGTGCAGATACGTCAGTATCTTGGAATTCTTTGTTTCCCATTCTCCTTTTACCTGATGTATCAATAGGTCTGAATCACCGATCACTAATAACTCCTGGATGTTCATGTCAATGGCCATATTGAGCCCCAAGATGCAGGCTTCATACTCGGCCATATTGTTGGT